>OY755038.1:51547454-51821342 GCA_963576565.1 Aspidapion aeneum | reverse complement strand
TGAAAATTTCATGTAAATCGGTTAAGCGGTTTAGGAGCAATCGCGTTACGGACAGATATACATACAAACACAACACAGACAGATATCACGACGATATTGCTAGGGTAGGTCAAAATACACCCAAATAACACATTTTCAGTGTTATCTGAAAAAAAATTTTTTGTCGAAAACAATACCTTCCCTAGCCGTTGCTGTGCGGGCTAGGAAGGAAAAAAAGGGGCGGGCCGACTGCACAACAAGTAGTATAAGTAGTAGCCTTTAGACTGGATTGTTTAGTTTACACTTGAAAACGGTTAGATATACTTACTTACTGAAACGTCCTGTTTAAAATAAACCAACACAAGAACATTTCATGTAAAAAAGAGCCAAGTACGCGAAAATGGCATTCCGTAAAAAGAATTGAGATAAAAGTAAGGCCAAGTTCTCCAATAAAAATTTCTTAGATTTTTACTAGTTGGAAATGTTTTTCTAAACTTTGCTATTACAGCCAATCTTCTTTATGTTCAATTAAGCACTGTGCCTGAGTCATTTACAGCCGTAATAGCCAAGTTTAGAAAAACATTTCCAAACTAGTTTCTTACTTTCATTTTGAAATTTGTATTGGAGAACTTGACTTTACTTTTATCTCAATTCTTTTTACGGAATGCCGCGTACTTGGTTATTTTTACATGAAATGTTTTTGTTATGATTTCACTTCTGTTTTAAAGGAATTGGATATTTAATTTTTAAAATAGTAAAATATGCGGCATATTGTTCAAAACTTTTGCAATGCCTTACTTAAAATTTTGAGGTCTTTTAATTTTTTCCCATGGTTTTATCATAGCTGCCATCAGCCTTCCAAAGCTCAGCTCTCTGGCGTTTCTGAAAGTGGACAACGTTACTTTTGCATAACTTTACATGTATAGAGGAGGGAAGTAAATTAAAATTTTCGTGTTTTTAAATTTTTTCCTATAGTTTTATCATAGTTCCTATCAGTCTTCCAATGTTTAGCTCTCTAGCGTTTTTGGAAGTGGGTAATGTTACTTTTACATAACTTGACATTTATAGGGGAGGAGAGTAAATGAAAATTTTTGGGGTTTTTAAATTTTTTCCCATGGTTTTATCATAGTTTCTATCAGCCTTCCAAAGCTCAGCTCTCTAGCGTTTCTGGAAGTGGGCAATGTTACTTTTATATAAATTTACATTTATAGGAGAGGGAAGTAAATTAAAATATTGGTGTTTTAAAATTTTTTCCTATAGTTTTATCATAGTGTCTTTCAATCTAAAAAAGCTCAGCTCTCTAGCGTTTCTGGAAGTGGGCAGTGTTACTTTTATATAAATTTACATTTATAGGAGAGGGAAGTAAATTAAAATATTGGTGTTTTAAAATTTTTTCCTATAGTTTTATCATAGTGTCTTTCAATCTTAAAAAGCTCAGCTCTCTAGTGTTTCTGGAAGTGGGCAGTGTTACTTTTACATAACTTTACATTTATATGGGAGGGAAGTAAATTAGCATTTTGGGGTGTTCTAATTTTTTCCTATAGTTTTATTATAGTTCCTATCAGGCTGCCAAAGCTCAGCTCTCTAGCATTGCTAGAAGTGGGTAATGTTACTTTTAAATAATTTTACATATATAGGGGAGGGGAGTAAATTAGAATTTTGGGGCTTTTTTTCCAGGGGTTTGGTCATAATTTCTATCAGTTCGCCAAATTTCAGCTTTATAGTAGGTCTGGAAGAACAGTAGAATTTTGGTGATCTATACATGAGTGAGTGAGTCAGTGAGTGAGTGGCAATTTCGACGTTTTTTGAAATTTCGTAACTACTTTACTACTCTATAGAAGTCCATGAAACTTGGAGGGGTTGTTAACTCTATGAAGTTCTACGACTGTGCAAAGTATGAGATTCGTAGCTCTTTCCGAAGTAGAGCTTTAGATAGGTCAAATATGGGCTAAAATGTTTCAAGAAAAGATGGTACGGCAGCGCGAACTTTGCGAGGCACTGCCGTGCCCTCAGATAAAGACAATGGAAGTCCAAAGTTTTATTTCTACTCAATCATTGTCTACGAGTTTTCACTTATATAATGGCAACAAGTTTATCTAGGTGGGTCCTCAAGTCGTGAACGGTTAGCCCAGATATTCCTAAACTCTAAGGTCGACACTGACAGTAACATGTGTTTGTATTAAATGCAGTGTTGTCTTGGTCGTCGGACTCGGTATATTGAATTTTTGGTGTTTTTTTATGTGTGCTGAGTTTTATTTTTGTAAAAAAGAACTTAGTTGGACGTAAAAATAAACAAGAAGTGCTATGTTTCTGAAAATACTGTGAAAATTCAGCCCAGTGTGGTTTTTTCGAGATGATTCCAGTGACGCAGCTGTGTTGCCATCGCCGGGGATTCTGCAAATTCTAAGTTTTTAGGAATGACCGCCACGAATAGGGAAAATTTACACGGGGCCGCGGTTTACTTCTTCTCTTTATATTATTATTACTCTAAGCTTTAACACGTCAAATTGGCAACACAGCGGAGTAAAGTCTCGCCTCGTAAATGCGCACGGTGGATAGAATAGACCGGCGTTCGGATCTTATATATATATATATATGTCGAATTTTCACGTCTTTGGTGGTCCAGCTGATTTTTGTAAACAAATGTTAGATCTGATATGAACAACGGAACAACTAATATTTTTTGAATTTTTTGAAAACTAAGGCAATTTTCCTACTGTTTTCTAGTACATCCTTATAAAATGTAATTTTCTAGACGTATTGTCGTTATTTGTTTTAAGCCCGCTGATTTTTTATTACACAAAACTTAAACTACAAGTCAAACTGAATGTGATCGTTTAGTATCAAAGGTGAACCGAGCACTTGGGAAGTAAACAAAGATGTAGGTCAGGGGATGATTTTTGGAGCTGAAACAAACACTTTTTTTTATTCGAATTTTAATTGTTGTGTAAAGAAAAATGAAGTAGGCTAAAAAAAATAAAGACTGGTATGTCTCAAAAATATTATTTTATAAGAATATACTAAAAAATAGTAGGAAAATTGCCTTAGTTTTAAAAAATTCAAAAATATTAGTTGTTTACTTCATATCTAACTTTTGTTTACAAAAATCAGCTGGACCACCAGTGACGTTAAAATTCGATATACCTATATATTATATAAGATCCGAACACCGGTCTATTCTATCCACCGTGGTAAATGCCTAACAACATATATCTATGTCCTTTAATAGATATATGCGTAACAACAACAACTAACCTCAAACGAAAAGATCACTTACCTTTAAATCTTTTGGAAAACTATGCATTGCATATCCGCTTGAATCATGGACACTACACCCAGCAACACAACAATAAAATCCCATTGTTTAAAAAGTTCAAAAATCCTAAATTTCACAAAACAGCAAAAGAACAAGCTTGTCTAACGAAATCACAGTACACGGACCGCAAACGAAATGTCACGATCTCGATCAGCTGTTCGATGGTTGCAGGAGGACAAGCAATATATATTATAATCTATAATCTTTGGACAAGCAAAGCGTTTTCCCATAAGCCACAGATTAGGTAAATAAGTATAAAAACCATAAGTCTCATAGAGAAACTGATAAGCCCACAGTACACCAATTAATAAGCCGCAATGCTAACATAAACGTAATTTTAAAAAAAAAGTGAAACGATTTAATTTACAACAAAGATGCTGTTCTAAGTATTGACCCTTTGTGCACATGGAAAAAATGCGTTTTTCTTAAAAACAAATCAATTGAAGCCAGTAAATCTCAAATAAAAAAAAGTCAGGTTATGTTTTTATTTACTTTTGTTTTTTTAAACTTTTTTTCTCAGTTTGAATCATTATTATTAGTTTTTGTGCTGTTATGAATTGTGGCAGCTGGGGAGATCTTGATAATGTTAGTTTTGATGGAATGTCAAGTATTTTGAACTTAAAAAATCATCCTGATTTAAATGAACTAGGTATCAGCTCAAAGAAGGGAAAAGACATTGATAAGTGCTCTAAGAGCTGACTTAACAAAGCAAAAATTGAAATATTCGAAGTTTTTTGTCAGAGGTTTGTTTTTGTTTTGTTTTGTTTATTGTGATCTTTTTTGTGCTCAAGTGGACCTTTTGCAGAAGTGTAACATAGAATTGTGTTAAACTATAAGAAATATTTCACTATGAATTTTTTACAATTCTAGGCAAGCAACTTTTAAAACTAGAATACAGCAATGATCCTGACTGGGTCTCTCCTGAATGGATTGTTTTAAAACAGTTGAAAATTTTTTAAAATGATGGTTGAAAAAAGGGTCCCGAGAAGAAAGAAAAGGAAAACAATATGAGGTTAAAGTGTGGGTAATGAGCTGAACCAAATTTGTACACCATCCTACAGAACTCTTAAATAAATTCTTGGTAGTGTAGCATCCTGTATAGTGTCCAGTGGAGTCCTGTATCATCAAAGTTTCTTTTTCTTTAATAAATATTTATTTTACAGACCTCAAAACAGTTTAGAATAAACTGGTGAGTTTGACAATCTCCCTAACTCAAACCTCTTTTGATCTTAAACTATTTTGGTGCAAATTTTCCTTTATTTCCTTGCTTTATGACATCTGCAACTGGAATTTTTCTATAACTTGTAACCATAAAATTTGTACAGCATCCAACTAGACCTGTTACAAGTCCTGTTGTGAAATTTCTACAGTACTGTTCTGAGCTTATTACCAAAAAAAAATTTTTATGGAATCAAAAATAGATGACAAAAAAAGTCAACTTTGTTGACTTTGATGACCACAAGAAAAACAAAAAAGTTCTCACAGATTTTTTTTTCAATTTCTCTTAAAAAAACTGATGGGTCCTGTCATAAAATGCTCTTATGCCCAATATTGTAGAGTAGAGTACATATTTATTTGCATAAACTTTTAGATACATAATTAGTGAATACAGTGGCACACCCAGGCATATGTCTTGGGGGAGCCCAAGGCCTCTTGGGGGTGGGGGGGGGGTGCCCAAAGCCTCATAATGTCATATTTTTATCTTTTTGTTCATGAAATACGTGGAAAATATCTGAAAAAATCTTAGGCTTGGGAAGGAGACAGGTAACTGGGAAACTGGGAAAGCTATCGTGACTCACTAAGCTTCCTGACACCACACGAATTCACAAAATTCTGTCCAAAGAGCCCGCGGACAGACTTTGCGCAATAAAGCTCTCTGACGGCACTTTTACAAGATCTGAAAGGGAGTCCCTGGAGGCACTAGCAAACTATCACTTCCCAGGAAGCGCGCTCCTTGAAAACGGGTATACTCCTGAGCAATTGACTCATGGACACTGTCCAAAACAGGCAGATTGGAAAATTGCAAAAGAAATTATCAACGCAAATGCGATAAAAATGGCGTTCACGTCTTTTAAACTGTACAAATCACCGGGGCTTGATGGTATTCTTCCAGTGCTAGTACAAAAAGGCCTGGAAGTGCTAGTACCATGGCTGGTGTAACTGTACAGGGCCAGCCTGCTGGACCAAAGTTAAGGTAGTTTACATACCTAGGGCGGGTCGGGCAGATAATACTCCAAAATCTGCTGCTGCTGGTCGATGATCTTCTTGCCATCTTAGAATCGCTGAATGTAGAGGTATTGGGCTACGCGGATGAAGTAGGAGCAATCATTAGAGACATTCCAGAAGAAGAATTCTCTGGAAAGATACAAGAAGTACTAAACACGGTAAAAGACTGGTGTGATAGGGAACAGATGTCTATTTATCCCTGCAAAACAATCATTATACCGTTCACCCGTAAAAGAAAGCTAGACTTCCTGACTCTTCCTGGAACGCCCATTTGGAAAAGGTAATCCGCAAAGCCACTCTGTCCCTATGGACGTGCAAAAGAATTTGCGGAGAAACCTGGGGCACTAGCCCCAAACAAATGTACTGGCTGTATATAACAGTCATTATAGGCCAATGGTTGCATACGGTGCAATAGTCTGGTTTGAGAAGGGATATCAAAGAACCTCGAGAGCCAAACTAACCAGCTTACAACGACAAGTCTTGCCATATGTGGTGCAATGAGCTCTAGCCCATCGACTGCGCTTGAATGCTTACTAAACTTACCTCCGCTTCACATTTTCTTAGAGGCGGAGGCACGAAGAGCAACTGATAGAATAAGAGCCAACCACAACAGGCCTAATTAGAGAACAAGAGTTGGATGCAACTCTAGGAATGATATCCGACGTCATGCCCAACACGGTGTACAGCAGAAAGCTATACAACATTATACTTCCAGAGAGGGAGGAATGGTTAAAGAACAGGACCAACTTTTCAAAAAACGATAGCTTCTGGAATACCGACGGATCCAAAATGCCATCAGGTGTTGGATCTGGAGTTGTTAGTATCCAAGAAAAAGTCGAGATTCAACATAGTCTCGGCAAATTCGCTACTATATTTCAGGCCGAACTCGTAGCCATTGAACTGTGTGCCCGGTGGATTACTGACCACGAATGGACTAACAGGCCAATAAAAATCTTCTCCGACAGTCAAGCAGCCTTAAAAGCGCTTGATTCCTACACGGTCTCAAAGAGAACCGCGAGGAACTGCAGAGACTCGCTGAACACGCTTGGTAGCGCTAATAAGGTGTCATTAGTATGGATACCAGGGCATTCTGGACAGAGGCCGCGGACCAGGCAGCGAGGGAAGCGGCATCTGCCGAATTTTTCGGGCCCGAACCAGCATATAATGCTGCTAAATTAACCATATTGGGATGGATGGAGGACAGCTTCCAACAATACTGGATGAATATACCAGAACTGGCTCACTCTAAAGAGTTCATTAAAGGACCTTGTCAGAAGAGAGCCAGAAATATCATTGGACTTACCAGACAGGAGATCCGTATAGTGACTGGACTTTTTACGGGTCACTGTCGACTAAGAGTACCCATGCACAGAATGGGAATAACAGAAGAGACCGAATGTAGACTCTATATGGAGGATGATGAAACAGTTAGACATGTAGCGAATGTCCGGCTATTGCACGTTTACGTCAAAACACTTTCGGTAAACCTCAGATTGATTCAGAAGATCTGAACAGTGTCTCACCCAAACTGATAGCTAACCTTTTTGGAGGATTAGGCATACAGTGGCGAGAAACCACTCAAAAGTGAGCCACAATAGACCAGTTTACTACACTCATATCATCATCATCATCAATAGTAACAGTAGTAATACAACAGCAAATATTGTGTCCTGTCATGTCCTCTCTGGCCCTGTTGTAAAATTTGAACAGTACTGTTGTGAGCTGTTGAGCCTTGGGTTTGACTGTACTTAAGCCCTATGTATTATAGTTCATGGAAAAACATATGGTGATGTACGGTGTGTGAGGCCAATGACAAGAAAAAACCGTATTTTGATTTTGCAAGTTTTTTTTTATATAATGTATAATATTTTTGAAACATATTTTGTAAAGTACTTATTCGAAGTTTGCTTGACCAACCTCAGTTGGAACTCATATGTGCATATTGATCTGTTGGACCGACCTACCTATAAGTTGTGCCTCTTTTGCATGTCACCACTGGAGGGTTAACACAATTAAACTTTGTCTAAACCTAAAAATCATAGTGAAATATTTTTCACAGTTTAACACTCTATTACTTAGCAAAAGGTTTAGTCAAGTACAACAAAAGATCCTAATAGAAAACCTGAATCTGACGAGAAATGTTCAGAGAAAAGTTTAGTCATATTCAATAAAAACTAACATTATCATGACCTCGTCTGCTGCCACAATTCACAACAGCAAAAAACTTGGCATAATAATCAGTGGCGCACCCAGAAATATGTTTTCGGGGAACCCGAAACCTTTGGAGGCCCGATACCTTGGGGGGGGGGGGTGGTGCAGAGGTCCCATGAAGTCGTACTTTATGCTAATTTTTCTTTTTTGAGGGGTCCGGGCCCCGAGCCCCCCGCCGATGTAATAATTCAAAATAAGTAAAAAAAACTAGAAAAAAAGTTTTAAAAAATAAAAATAAACAAAAACATAATCTAGGGTGACCATATGGGTTTCGCGTAAAAGGAGGACGTCAGAGACAAAAAAGCCGGATTTTTGATAAAAAAGCCGGACTAAACCAAAAAAAGTCTCTTGGGACCGAAAGACCTGAAAAAATGGCTCCACACACAAAATAAATAAAAAGTTGCAAGCAAACATTTCGAAAAAATTTGACACTTCAGATTAAATCGCGCTTAAAAAGAATTTGTAGGAAAAAAATTGCAAGCTAAAAACTACTAGAAAATTTTTTAAAAATGCGCTGGAGGCGAAAAAAATTACACTGAAGAAAAATAGTATCTTTCGCAAAAAATGCTGCGGCAGAAGAAAATTTTTAGTTAAAATAAAAAGAATATTGCAGCAAAAAAAAATTAAAAAAATAATTAAATATTATAAAAAAATGGTGCCAAAAATTTGGGGAAAAATGTTACCAAAATGCAAAACTTTTGGTTAGTTTCTAAAGTATAAGCGCCGAAAATTTTTGAGTGACTTGAATAGTTCGTTCCTGATAAATTGTGCTTATTTCGTTTGGGGGAACTAATTTTAAGTTTGGAGCTCTAACCCCCCTAGATTTGTATCTCCTAAGATCTCTTGGATCGCCAAAAAGCCGGACGAAGACAAAAGCCGGCCGGACATTTTTAGTTTAATATTTTTAAGAAAAACGCATTTTTCCCATATGCACAAAGCATCCGTTCTTAACAGTGAATCATTTTTGAGACTAAATCTCTTGTCGTTTTTGTAAAATTTACGTTTATGTTAACATTACGGCTTATGGGAAATCGGTTTGTATTAGTCTTGTATGTCCTCCGGAAGACATCTTGGATTGGATCATATGTTTTGTTAGACAGCCCTGTTTAAGGAAAGAAAATCAGAGCCCACAGGACACGGAACTATAATATATATAAGTTCCGTGTGTTCTGTGAGTTCCGTGCTCAGAACCATATTAGTAGAGTTTAAAATCGCGTAAAAGGCTTCTAGAACCGATTTTCGTGTGCACTTCATTGCTAAAATGTAAGACACAATTTAAATCATTTCTTACACCCTAAGAATGCAAAATCGACTGGTCGTCCAAAAATCGTCATGTGCAGGGAGTGGTGGGGGTAGTTTTTCCAAAAATTGCATTTTTTTAATCTATAAAGTGTGCTCATGACTCCACCAAAAGCATATAGTAATATTACTATCAGAAACATTTATTTTTCAATGTTGAAAATATCGTTCCCAATGCTTTTAAATGGAGTTCCCTATTAAACAAGTGCCCGCCCTGAAAACGCGTATTTATAATAATTTATAACTTGTTTTAACTCGAGAACCCTTTGCTTAATCAAAAAAACACCTTGTGTAAACTTTGTGTATCAAAGATCAGGGATCACAATGTTTTTTGAAAAATGTCAATCGGACGCATAGTTTTTTTTTAAAGTAGCAAAGAGTGATGCCATGACGCGACGAACGCGGCAGACACTGACATGCGACGAAGGGTCAGATATTTTACAATTGCACGGCGGGCTAGGCGAAACGCGACTCTATGTCTTGAGACACACATAAGTTCGTTTTTCGTTTAACTCTCGCGGTTACAGATGTTTAAGTTACTTACTTGGTTTTTTGCTTGTGAATTGCGTTATGTATAAATGTTGTGCTTGTGTGATTTGGCCGTGAAGGGCCAAATATCAAAGGCTAGGCCTGAAGAAAAGGGAAATTTAGTTGTATATTAGAATGTGACTCTCGCCCCCCCCCCCCCCCCCGAAGTGGACTATTTTTTTAAAATCAAGCATTTAGGGTACCTCCCCCCTCCTCTTTTTTCAAAGTTGGGAAAAACGAAAATTTTTTCTATAAGAATCATGGCAATGTTGGTCTTATTGAGAAAACCAAATCGGAATCGGTTTAGTTGTTTATGAGAACTATTTTTTTGCTCGACTTCCGGTGACTTGATAGCCCTTGACTGAACCTATTTCTACGGTAAAAATATTAATTTGTGGCTTTGGATGTCACACACTTAGTGCATTGACGCGCAATAGGTCCCTGTGTTTTTAAAAAACAGCATTTTTTTAAATTTCAATTATTTGCCTATATCTCGAGACGTCAAAATGAAAAATTTATAATAACTTCATCGATAGGGCCTACGAAGATCTATAAACATCAGAGAAAAAAATTTTGATTAGTTTGGTACTTTTTGAGTTTTTGCCAAAGAACCATCAAAATTTGCCAAAGAACCATCAAAATTTGCCAAAAAGTGGTGCCACTTTAAAGTGTCATATTTTAAGACGCCGACAATTAATTTTAATTAAGTATCTCGACGGCGACAGATGCGCTATTGTATAGGCTTGCAAAAAAAAATCATAAATCATTACCGTTAAAATTGGTGGGGTCCAGTGTAAACTAATTACGCTATGTCAAATTTTCTGTTTTGACATATTACGCCTATAGCGGGGAGTGGGGGGCTCAAATCAAAAGTCTCGATTCTAATATAGAATTTAACGGGAGGCGCGTAGTTTCCCCTTCAAATATGGATTCCCGGAGGCCCGTATAGGGTCAAATCGAAAAAATGCAAGAATCCATTTCGATTTACTTTGTCGATGCCTATTAGTGTGCCAAATTTCAGAGCTCTACAATAAGTTTAAATCTCGAATAAAGGGACTCGCTGGCACCGTTTATGTAAGTGACGTCATCGGGCAAAAAAAAATTCAAAAATTTAATTTTTTAATAACAGAAATTATTTTTACGGTCAAATTACCAAAAAAAATTCAAATAAACTTTTCTCTGGGTCGCACCCCTCCTCTCCAGGGCTCCTTAAATATAAAAAACCTTACATTGGTTATATTTTGACAATTTATATCTCAGAAACGATTTTGCTGCATCACTTCCGAGGACTTGACAGCCCTTGATTGAACCTATTTCTACGACAACAAAATAAATTTATGTGGCTTTAGATGTCACCCACTTAGTGCATTGACGCGCAATAGGTCCCTGTGTTTTTCAAAAACAGAATTTTTTTAAATTTCAATTATTTGCCTATATCTCTAAACAGAGACGTCAAAATGAAAAATTTATAATAATTTTAACGATAGGGCTGTAAACATCAGAGAAAATTTTTTAGATTAGTTGTACTTTCTGAGTTTTTGTCAAAAAACCATCAAAACTTGCCAAAAAGTGGTGCTTCTTTGAAGAGTCATATTTTAAGACGCCGACAATTTATTTTAATTATCTCGACGGCGAAAGATGCGCTATTGTATAGGCTTGCAAAAAAAAATACATAGTTCATTACCGTTAAAATTGTGTCTTCTAGGTGTAAACTAATTACACCATGTCAAATTTTCTGTTTTGACATATTATGCCTATAGCAGAGAGTGGGGGGCTCAAATCAAAAGTCTCGATTCCAATATAGAATTTAACGGGAGGTGCATAGTTTCCCTTTCAAATATGGGTTCCCGGAGGCCCGTAGGGCCGAGTCACATACTAATATAGTGAATATGGACTCCCCTAGGCCTGTAGGGCCGAGGGTCAAATACTAATATGGAAATAAATTGGAGTCCCGTAGGGCCGAGAGTCACATACTAATATAGAAATAAATTGGAGGCCCGTAGGGCCGAGAGTCACGTTCCAATATCAAATTTAACGGGAGGCGCGTAGTTTCAATTTCAAATATGGATTCCCAGAGGCCCGTAGGGCCGAGAGTCACATACTAATATAGACAGAAATGGAAGCCCGTAGGGCCGAGAGGCACATTATAATATAGAACTAAACTAGAGGTGGGTAGTTTCCCTTTTAAATATGGATTCCCGGAGGCCCGTTGGGCCGAGTGTCACATACTAATATACTGAATATGGACTCCCGGAGGCCCGTAGGGCCGATATTCACATACTAATATAGAAGTAAATTGGAGGCCCGTAGGGCCGAGAGTCACATTCTTATACAGAACTAAATTTCCCTTTTCTTCACGCCTAGCCTTTCATATTTGGCCCTTCACGGCCAGATCACACAAGCACAACATTTATACATAACGCAATTCACAAGCAAAAAACCAAGTAAGTAACTTAAACATCTGTAACCGCGAGAGTTAAACGAAAAACGAACTTATGTGTGTCTCAAGTCTATGTCGCGTTTCGCCTGGCCCGCTGTGCATTTGTAAAATATCTGACCCTTCGTCGCATGTCAGTGTCTGCCGCGTTCGTCGCGTCATGGCATCACTCTTTGCTACTTAAAAAAAAAACTACGCGTCCGGTTGACATTTTTCAAAAATCATTGTGATCCCTGATCTTTGATACACAAAGTTTACAAAAGGTGTTTTTTTGATTAAGCAAAGGGTTCTCGAGTTATAACAAATTATAAATTATTATAAATACGCGTTTTCAGGGCGAGCACTTGTTTAATAGGGAACTCCATATAAAAGCATTGGGAACGATATTTTCAACATTGAAAAATAAATGTTTCTAATAGTAATATTACTATATGCTTTTGGTGGAGTCATGAGCACACTTTATAGAATCAAAAAATGCAAAAAAAAATTTTTCCAAATTTTTGGAAAAACAACCCCCACCACTCCCTGCACACGACGATTTTTGGACGACCAGTCGATTTTGCATTCTTAGGGTGTAAGAAATGATTTAAATTGTGTCTTACATTTTAGCAATGAAGTGCACACGGGGTGACACGATAGAAGCGGCTTTTAACTCTACTATATACCCCCAGAACACCACAGACCCAGGGAAACCCTTGTCTAAACATAGACCTGTAATACGAGTGAACTGCTTAGAAAAAGAACCCTTCCATTTCATTGGTGGACTGCCCTCATCTTAGAAAAAGAAACCCTTCAATTTCATTGGCCCTCATGCTCAAAAATTGATTCCAGAGTGAGACCAAGCTAGTCAGGGCCATGGTCCCTAGAATTCTAGGGACCGTGAGTTAGGGCCACGGTGGATAGATTCTATCCACCGTGAGTTAGGGCTACGTGGTAACTACGTAGATAGCATAACTATTCTATATTACACAATTTATTGCTGAAATAATATACCTTATTTTTGTATTTAAAATTAAACTCTTGTGATATTGTTAGGTTTTTTATAAATATAGGTACAACAATTTTAGGTATGCTGGTTTTTTAAAGAAATTTACATGGTAATTGTCTAATTGTCATATTAAATTTGTTTTTCACATGTTAACTTTAAAGTTAGGGCTGTGTCAGAAAAATATAATAATTTGTATTGCTTTATCTAACATTTAATAGATTAATCCTAAAAAAATATCTTTAAATTTATCTTAAATTAGATGTAGACTTTATTGTCAACTAAAACTTATTTTAAAATTAATTGATTCTTCAGTATTATTTTAGGTAGGTACTTAATAATTTTTGTAGCTCTGTTAATAATGTATGACTTTTATTCTAATATTAATTGTATCTAAGCAAAAACAAACTTTTTCTTGATTCATTTTTGAATTGTCTTTTAATTACTATTAATTCTGAAATTTTTAAGTAAAAAGCTTGTAAAATTTTAGGCTTCATTTTAAAACCAAATTAAAAACAGGATTTGTATTTTTCATATTTTATTGTTATTTAAAGTTTTTTCTTTTTTTAGGCTTTTGTTAAGGTAGGCCTTTGGGTAGATTAGGTTAGGATTAGGATGAGGAATTTTACTTGAAAAATTTACTCTAATTTAAAACAACTAAAACTCTTTTATTTTAAAAACTCATATTAGCATATAAACTTAGCATAAAATAATAATGGTAAAGGGCTCTCAAGATTAAGTTCTTCTGCTCTTTAGTATAAATTAATAATAAGTTTGTAAAATGTAAATGATTTTATAAAAATTTTAACTCATATATAAATAAAGAAATTGAATTGAATTGAGATTTATTGGATACCTAATTTGAAAAAATAATTAAAATTAAATAACGTTAGAGGTTTTGATTATAAAACCCAGACAGCACAGGTTAGTACTATGTACGTACATAGTACGTAACTCTGCGACGTAGTGTACGTACTATGGACGCACTAAGGGCCTGTCCTTAAATAACGTACGCTTTAGGGGAAGGGGGGGGGTTTGGCCTTGCGTTACAGTCAATGATTTTTTTGAAAATGCGTTACATGGGAGAGAGGGGGGTCAAAAATCCTGAATATTTGCGTTACGTAATTTAAGGACGTTCCCTAAAGTACATACTATGTACGTACATTTGACGTATTTTGGACAAATGTACGTAAAAAACTTGTACTAGGTACGTACAGGGTGGGCCAAATTCGATGTTTTTGCTGGTTTTAGGTAGAGACCCTGTATGTACGTATGACATATTTTAAAGATTTAGATTTAGTAAAAATATGTCATACATACAGGGTCTCTAGTTTTAGGTATTTCTCGCCGAGATACACAAAAACGAGTGGACATTATGTCCTGGGCTCGATTTTCGAGACGTCTTCAAATATCAAAACCGCTTCTTGATAAACCTTGTAGTTTTTCAGCTGCAAGGGGATTTTGAAACGTCTGCATTTATGGAGTTGGCCTATAACTTTTTTATTTATGGAAATTTCATTTTGGTCTACGATGCTTTTTCACAGGTTTTTTATGGAGAATCCAACTGTCAAACTAAATTGTATCTGTCACGTAGTTTTTGAGATATTACAAAAAGTTTAAATTTTCTTATGAAATGACTCATTTTTTGTTTTTGTTTTGAAATCTACGTCAAATTTTCTGTTTAACGATATATGTCCTAAATGACAGTTCGTTCAGCGGCGTAGCGTGGGGGAAGCGGGGGGTTCGTCGTCCCCCCCGCCCCGAGGGTAGTGGCGCCCCATAGGTGGCCGAAGCGCCCTCAGCTTTATTAAGTCGGGCCGGTAATGGCCAATTGAGTGGGTGCCAAAGGAAACTAACGACATGAAGACCTTTTTTGTTGGTCGCAAGATTCGTGAGAGGCGCCCTTGTGACTTATCGGCCGCCCCCTCACACATGATGACTTTTTTTTTTTTTTTTCGCCATGATGACCTTTTTTTTTTGTTTTTTTGGTCGCAACATTTGTGAGAGGCGCCTTTTTGACCTTTTTGTTTTTTTTTTGCCACAAGATTTTTCATCAGTTTTCAGAGGCGCCCTTTTTAGCTGTCGCCCCCCCCCCCCCCCCGCCCTTTCGGGCACGCTACGCCGCTGAGTTCGTTACGCAGTTTTCAAGATATTTAGGAATTTTCGTTTGAGAACTATAAAATGTCAGTCCATGAAAAAAAACATTTAAATTGTTTTCTGTGTCATGTCAATGTCATATTAATTTTAATCAAATCCTACTTGCCTTATCTCAATATCAATTAATTACAAAATAAAAAACGATTTTGTTTGTTTTAATTTAGATTTATTATTTTCACACCGATTTGCCTCAAACTTGAAACATCGCGGCAGTGAAGGTAACTTAATACAATTTTTTTACATATTTTTTGTTTTAACTAAAATCTTTCTTCTGGAGTGGTATTTTTTGCAAAAAAAATTTTCCGTGGTGTATTTTTTTTTAAAAGGTACCCAATTTTTCGCCTACAACGCAATTTTTTTAAAAGATTTTTGATTTATTTTTTTAAATTGCAATTTTTGTAAAGATTCTTGGCCCTATTTTTACTAAAAATTATAATAATTTTTAGTTTTTGAATATTTTTTTAATATTGCGGAAATACTATAGCCACTTTTTAAGAAAAGAGCTTAATTTTGTTAAATATATTTACCTGCTGCGCAACTTTTTTGCTACCATAAATCATTTTCTGTAGTGCAATTTTTTTCTGAAAGGCACTTAGGTACTTATAATAAAATAGCATCACCATGAGGACCAAGGATATGAATCATCCATGTTTGGAACATGTCCTGTCAATCTGCAGGAACAGTAATCCATGCCAATCCACGACCGGTTTCGGCCTTCTTGTAGTGTAGAGCATATGCTGTGTGAAACCAACAGAAACAACTACTCCGAGAAAAAAAAACCCTACCGGCATTGAATTATCTGATGGTTTGATGTTTTTGTTGGAAACTTGTTAAAACTATGTGGTTTTCACTTTCTCCAACGTCGATTACAAGAATATGACTCATCCTTGTTTAGAACACGTCCTGACAATCTGCAGGAACAGTGATCCATGCCAATCCACGACCGGTTTTGGCTTGGGCCATCCTCAGGTGAATGCAGGCGATAGCTCGGTGTAGAGCATAAGCTGTGTGAAAACTAACAGAAACAACTACTCCGAGGGAAAATACCCCTACCGGCATTAAATTATACTGATGGTTTAATGTTTTCGTTGGGAACTTGTTAAAACCATGTGGTTTTCACTTTCTCCAACGTCGATTACAAGAGGTATTTTCCCTTGAAGTAGTTATTTGTTGGTTTTACACAGCATAATTATGCTCTACACGGAGCTATCGCCAGCATTCACCTGAGGATGGCGAAACCGGTCGTGGATTGCATGGAACACTGTTCCTGCAGATTGTTAGGACGTGTTCCAAACAAGGATGATTATCCTTGTAATCGACGTTGAAGAAAGTGAAAACCACATAGTTTTAACAAATTCCCAATAAAAACATCAAACCATTAGTATAATTCAATGCCGGTAGAGGTATTTTCCCTCGGAGTAGTTGTTTCTGTTGGTTTCCACAGCTTATGCTTTACACGGAGCTATCGCCTGCATTCACCTGAGGATGGCCCAAGAAGGCCGAAACCGCTCGTGGATTGGCATGGGTCACTATTCCTACAGATTGACAGGACGTGTTTCAAACAAGGATGATTCATATCCTTGTAATCGTTAATAACAATAGCAGTTAAAGCAATACACTATCTGACATAGGATCAGAAACATTTCAAAACTTCTCAAAAAAATATACACAAAAATTTTAAAATTACATTTGATCAAATATTAGGGACTTATTGCAATAAAGCCAGGCAGTAATTGTACCGGGCACTATTCTGACAGTTTCGCATTATAAGAACAGCTGTTTTCTTTCAAAATTAGGCCTTTGTTTATTGTAAGAGCCGGAATTAATAGTGCCGCCTTTATTAATGGAAAATAAACGATTTGATTTATAAATTCGACTTTGGTATGTCAATTTTGAAAGATTAACTGTCAGTTTTCAAAAGAAAACTGTTATGGCAATAAGTCCCTATTGACTGTGACTGTACACCACTAAGTAATACAAAATTAAACCCTTTACTGTGCACAATTTTAAATATAAAAATATATAAAATTGTTATTATAAAATTACTAGTTAAACATCAGAAAAATAATTTAAAAAATCTATGTTATTTCACTTTTTTGTTTACTTTATTTTTTATTGTGTTGCATTTATGCATCATTTTACAATTAAGACAAGAAAATTCTTACTCAAAATAGATAGTTGAGGAATTATGCATTTATGCAACATGCCTTTCTGGAAAATTAGAAACGCATAAGCGTTTGACTTTTATTTTATTATATCTCAAACAATTCAAATCTAAAACGTAAAATGGGTTCCTTGATTATTTTACTTTTATTTAAGCACAAAGATGCATTGCATTTGTCGCAAAAAATAAATGTGTATCCTTTACATAAAGAATATTTACACCTCAGTCTTTTTTCCTTCCATAGAGGCCAATGGGATGTTTGATCCTGGCGTACTCCTGGCGTATTACTAGATTTTCTTCCTCTTGTTTTAACTAGTGAAGCTCTAGAGATACTAAGTTTAGAGGCTGCTTCTATTTTAAATTCTGCTAAGGTAAGTATTTTTGATGTTTGTCCACTTTGGGCTAAAACTCGTTTGTAAAGCAGCCAGGCATTTACCATGTAGATATCGATGAGATGGTAGTCTTATGTACCACTTTTTACTTTTGATTCTAATGCGATACCTTCCTATCATACATCTCTGTTAAGTCTGCACCACCCATATGGCGATTGTAGACTTTTACAAGATTTGGGCAATCTACTGAGACTCTTTTTTTTTGCTGTTTATCATATCTTTCAACCTTTTCAAGGGGGTTGATTCTACAAAAATTAGAAAGCAGTGTAACTACTTTGTTATCTTTCCATAAAGCAGAGCTTCTTTCTCTTGTATCGATGGCAGATCTGTACGCACGACAAGCGCCTCGTGGCTCTTTGGAAAAATCTTTCTCCGCTAGAAGCGCGGAATTATTGGGAATTCTGTTGCGGCGCACTGTTCCCAATGCAAGAATTCCATGATTCATCAATTCAACCATAAGTGGCACCGTTGTGTAGTAATTATCAAAATAAACTCTATGTCTAATTTGTCGTGGTTTCTTAATTCTTATTACATATATGGCATGTCTGTTAAAATTTTAAAACAATTTCCTTACAATTTTTGTGTAGCAATAAGCTATATATTGTTAATGACTCATTTTCCAAATGATTTAAAATATGCAGTAGTAGTACCTTCGAAAAGCAGGCGATCAAACAGAACCTACTAACTACCGTCCAATATCACTTATACCAGTCATTACAAAGGTTGTGGAAAAAATACTTCGAGATTGTTATCATTTTAAATGAAAATTAAATTGCCTTAACCAAAACAGTTCGGGGTTTAAACAAAAAAAAAGTACTGCAGATGTCATATTTAATTTGTTTAATAAGGTTATGCCAAATTGAATAAAAGCTATCTAGCCCCAGTGGTCTGTGATCTTGCAAAAGCTTTCGATTTCGTGGATCGTGGGACACTGTTACATAAAATGAAGTTTTATGGTTTCCTTGGTAAAGCACTTCTGTGGTTTAAGTCATATCTCGAAAATAGATACCAGGTGAGACAAATATCCCCATAACTTGCGGAGTACCTTATTATTGAAAGTTATATCGTCGTTATATATAAGTCGCCGTCGTGGTGTAGTGGTAGCAATGTTTGTTTCCCACACCAGCGGTCCGGTTCGATTCCTGGCTTGGTACTTGGTTGTTTAAAAATGCTTTCACTTGCTAGAACTTTGCGAAACTGGGCGATTGATCCTGATTGGATGGAAAGTCCCAGTATAAATTAAAAAAAAGTTATATCAAATACCTGAAAAACGGCTGAAAGAGGGGTTTTGAAAATACGAGTATCCATTGCTCGAGTACCTAATCGTTAATCATACATACCCGAAGTAAAGAGTACAAAATTTAAAAATAAATAATTACTTATGATTACATAGTTCCAAGCGTAGGCAAAGCTCGAGGCGGGTTAAAAATTTAGGTTTTTTTGATCTTGGTTTTTCCCTCGGTTTTTCCCCTCCGTTTTTTTGAGAAGAAATTAGGGGAAGACCTTTTTGTTTTTTGGTTGTCGGTATAAATAATAAAAAAAAAGTTATATCAAATACCTGAAAAAAGGCTGAAAGAGGGGTTTTGAAAATACGAGTATCCATTGCTCGAGTACCTAATCGTTAATCATACATACCCGAAGTAAAGAGTACAAAATTTAAAAATAAATAATTACTTATGATTACATAGTTCCAAGCGTAGGCAAAGCTCGAGGCGGGTTAAAAATTTAGGTTTTTTTGATCTTGCTTTTTCCCTCGGTTTTTCCCCTCCGTTTTTTTGAGAAAAAATTAGGGGAAGACCTTTTTGGTTGTCACATTTTTGCCGAGTCAAATTTTCAAAAACGTAAATGCAAAACTATTTCCTCTACAGTAATCAAACGTGCGACTATTTGGAACAATTAGTTTCCACGAAAGTAACGATCGAATTCGAATACCCAGAAGTAACGAAGTTTAAAATCTCTGGTAAAAATCTACCAAAAGAGTAGAAATCTACGAGATGTGGCAACGCTGGTTAGAAAAGATTAGTCAGTCAGATTAAACGCGCTGTAACAGGTGCTTCATTTTCAATGGCTTTCGCCGTTAATATTGATCTGACAGGAACATTTCAATTAGTAAAGTTCAAGGACTTTTCCCTGAGTCAATTGTCAAAAATTTGACAAGTGTTAGACTTACGTAATTTTTGAGATCAGATTTACTAATTTAAACGTTACGTTCAGATCAATGTTAACGGATAAAGCTATTGAGTAAAATATGCTTGTAAAATGTTTTTACATGTGGACGCAGTAAATAATCAGATTCTAATATATAAGGAAATAGATTATAACTACATTTTTATAAATAAATTAATAATTATAATTTAAAAAAATATAATACAACAATTTCGTAATTAAAACTAAACATACAATCGAGCATATAATTTAATAAAATGAAGAAAGAAGAAATTATTAAGTATCTTACAAAACTATTTTTTTATGAAACTCTAAAATTTTGTAAAACACAGATGTTCAAACGTAAAGTTAGTATACTTTATGTTGTAAAGACAATAGTGCTTAACAGAACTTACATGATTACTAAAATGTTCTATTTTGCATAATTAAGGGTCTCAAACCTAAAATCAATAAAATATATCTCAAAAATTATGGTGTGGCGAATGTATAGTTTTGGATCGATGAAAGTGGCACCGCGTCATAAGTATAGTGAAGTGAGTTATGAGGCAAAAACGGCCGATTTTTACTTACACACGATAATTAATCCATGTACATCTGCATGGATTAATTCAAGAATTTATTCAAGGCCATATTCATGATGCTGCAATGTAATACAGCTTACAATTCCCTTAAATTTTTTTGCATCAGGAGACAGCCGAAAATTGATTAGTTTATGTTTAATAGTTGTCCTGGCCTAGATTTATTTGGAACTTTTTTATTAACAAATATTTTGGTGTCCTGTGATTAAAATGTTTCTCAAAAAAATAAATAAAACCCAAACATAAATTTGGTGTTATTGTAGAAAAGAAAACGGTTTAGCACTCTATTGACAGTTTTTTTGTGTGAAAAAATCCATGAAGAAATTCGCAAATTTATTTGACGTCGATTTTTGTATTACATTTTTGTACACATTGCTGAAACCAAGCTCAAACTTTTTGACAATAAATAAATCCATGATACTGTGTCGCTTTACATCTCCCTAATATGATCTGAGTTACTTTGAAAATATTTATGAACCGTTTTCGCTTGGTTGTAAAATGTAAAATACTAGTTACCTACATACATACCGGGTGGGCCAAAACAAACCGGATATTTTTTTTTCATTATAACTTTTTAACTATACAATCGATTTTAATGGGACAGCACAACAGCACTTGGCAGGGAACTAATCAGAGTTTTGACTAAATATATTTTTTTGTCCGCTAACTTAAAATCCACGATGGCGAACGAAATTAAAATGTACCCTTCAAAGATGCTCGGTTTTTTTATGTTGCGAACACGTTTTAATTATTTTTTTAAATTAGTAAAAAGCTGCATTCTTGCCACGCACAACAAGGTATGAGTTTGCAAAATCGGCTTCGTTTGCTGCTGATCATGATCTTTAAAAGGCAATCAATTTTCACCAGGATGTTTATTATTTCATCAAAATCGGTTCAGTAGTAATGAATTTATAACGAAATAAATGCAGACGTGATTGGCAAGGCAATCGTATAATATTTAAAACAATGGTTGAAACAAAATTTATTTTTTTTTAGAACCATCGAACCGATTTTGCTGATTCGTACCTTGTTGGGCGTGGCAAGAACACAGCTTTTTTACCGATTTAAAAAAATCATTAAAACATGTTCGCAACCCAAGAATAAACAAACATCTTTGAAGGGTACAATTTAATTTTGTCCGCAATTTTTTGATCATAGTGGATCACAAAATTATTTGACATTGTCTTATTTGCCAGTTTTAAAATTTCCAGTTTTCCCCCACTCTTCAAACTTAGCAACAAAAAACTTTTGACCAAAAGTTATTCCATCGTTTTGTCTACTTTTGACATTTCCCACCAACCCTTAAAACTTGGAGCAGCGGTTATGATGACCCTGTGTTTCTTTGTAATAAGCTTCGAACATTTAACCAGTAGAAGAAGCATGCTTTGTCAATAATTGGGTTTCTAAGGTAATAAGTAAGTAAAATATTACATCCACCACCCCCCCCCCCCAGTGATAACGCGGTGCCACTTTCACTAAACCTGGATTTACATACATAAATTTGCTTATTCCATAATCTTAAAATTACATAATTAGTTATCTATTGGTGTTTTCACATTGGACAGTGAAATCATTTATACCCGCACGCACATCAGAAGCCCTTTGGAATTTTCAAACACAAAACCGATAAAATAATATTGACTAAACATTCTTAAAGCTCAAAAAAATGTTCTTCATGTCGACAAATTAAAAAAAAATAAAGGACATTAAAAATACTTGGTTAATTTTTTACACAGGTTTTTTGTTTGAAAATTCTAAAGCTGAAAATAAGCGATCAAAATGTAGCTGCAAGTATAAATGATAGCACTGTATGTATGTATAGCAATATGGGCTTTCGATTAAATAATAAATTAAATGCTTTTCTTAACACTTTTACGCATGCAGTATCTAGATGATCTAGAATTTTCATTTATGTTACAGTAATTTTTGCAAAAATCAACAATTTCATAAAAATTAAAAACGCTTATTTGTGTCATTCCGCTAAATTGAGGTAACTCCATTCTGAAAAAAAGTGACTTAAAAGAAGGTTTAAACCTGTTTAGGATTTTTAAGTTATCGTAAATAAAGATCGACTAGCTGATTTTTTTTAAAATCTGTTTTGAAACCCAAATAATTTCTATTTCCTAAAAAATATTACATCTGCTGAAAAATCGTCCCGGAATAAGTCTACATAAGGTAAAAATATTGTTAAAAAAATAAACAGCTACTTACTACTAATAATATAAGGAAAGAAACTCTTTCTTTAATGTGTAAAAATCTTAAATATTAAATTATCTTAAAAATCATTCATTATTTTTATGTGTATAAAGCATATTTCGCTAAAATATTTAAAATCCTACTGAACCATTTACATTTTACATATTCCGAGTAGCTTAAAACCCTAATATGTGTTGAAAATTTGTAAAACATAAAAACGCAACGACCATTGGACTATTGTTTAAATTTCAAGAGAAAATGTCACCTTTAGTTTTTGAGATAAAACACAAGCTGGCATTTATTCAAATATATTTGCTAAAACATTGATAAAAATTCCTTGGTGAGTCTAGGAAAAGCCGATAGGGCAACACAGGTCTGGAGTTCATTATACTTTCCCCATGCCTATTTTTAAAGTAATTTAACTAAATGTAACATCAGGCTTAGACTTTTGGTAGATGAGTTTCTCTTTAAGACCACCATGAAACCTTATGAAAATTCAAAAAATGTCTTAGAGTGTCATAAGAAGTTGTAGAACAACCCATAGATTTAAGTCCTCTTGGGTCAAGAATTTGATAAATAAAGTTTCTCGATTCTTAGATGCTACTAGTATAATTTTTAGGTGTTATATTCCGTGTGGAAACTCCATGACATTACAAAGAGGGAAAGAAATGACGAACCTAAACACATTCGCTTGATAAGCATATTGTTCTTTAAATGACAATTCTTCCAAACTAGTTATTCAAATGGACAGTTCTTCTAAAGGACGTGTCCAAAAAGATAATTTTTCGAATAAAGAATTCCTTGAATTGGCCAGTTTGCAAATGAAGTTTTAAAAACATATTTTAAGTGTTTTATAGTGCATTTCTAAAAACTACCAGGGCGGCCACCGACTGAAGGCGCATTTTTTTATGATTTTATGATCAATTTTTTAAAATGTTATTACTTTTTATGTTTAGCTCTACAAAAACTTTCATAAGAGAAAGATCTTATTAATTTTAATTAATTACGTTAAAAAAATTAAACAATCTGTATTTCTGCTTTTTGGTCATAACATTTTGGTGAAATTTTCAGATAGATTTTTGACTGACGTAAAATTTTATGATTTCTTATGGCATTGGTGGCCGCCCTGAAGTATCCTTTTTTAGATATAAAAAATTAAAGCTGTAGGCATGACAAATAAAATGTAATGGAAGGTGCTTATTTGTAAGATGATAAAATTAAATAAACATCCTGAATAGGAAGGAGCTTTTCGGATAAAATTTAAAATGTTCTATTTTCCAAACTGAAGATATAACAGGTATGACAATGGTGTCAAAAGTGGGATGACTTTATGGTATCCTGTTGTAGATCACAGAAATCTCAATGGCCACAAAAACAGCTAGCCACTTTCGACAATTGGCTGTTGGCAGGTGGAGCTTTAAACCACCGTGAAACGGAAGAAAATTTCTTAACGTCTTTACTCTGGAAAAATCAACGACTCCTTAAGAGCTTAATAAATCTAGATAGCCTCCAATAAAGAAAAAAGAATATGACAAAAAAGCCTGTAGCCAGAAAAAGCAAAAATATTGTTATTTGAGGCATTTTATAGTTTTTATCCTAGCCATCCTATTATTTCATCATTTGAAATATTTCCCAGTAATTCATAAAGTAAGAAACGATTATAAAACATCCAATAACTAGACCTGGAGCCAGCAAGGTACCTACCGCGTTGCCTACTATGGCTATTCTGCTGCGTAACGTAGGTCCTTTGAAATATGTAATGCATCGGCAACATTTGACTGAATTGAACTGATGGAACTCATTTCAGGAGGTTAAATTTGGGAATCACGACGATGTCTTGGGCAACCTACAGAAGTTTTCAAAAAACTGATAATTAATGGCTAATTAGAAAACTAATTAAAAATGAATAACTTGTAGAAATAAGGACAAAGGAGTGCTTATTTCGGTCATTAATACAAAATCTTGGAGTGTAGATGTGTCTCAAAAAAAAGCTAATTTTATGTAGCGAAAAGAGAAAAATATAGAAAGGTAATAAAATAAAAAGTTATGTATAGTAGCGGCCAAAAATTTACCAGCCAACTAAAACTGTGTAAAAACATGATCCTTCACCAACTATCAACAAACCAGTGGTGTCTTTAATTTTTTTTATTTATCTCTCGGCTCACGTACTACAGCGCTAAAATTTTAATCAAATTTTATCTCCTTTTGTCACGTTTAAAAAAAACTTGAAAATATACTTTTTTCTATGTAGCTTTAGGCAAAAATGGCTCACACTATTCGAAAAAGGGGTAAAAATTTTATATCTACCTCCTGAAAATTGAAAAACAATTGGACTAAGGATAAAAATATTCAATTTGTCATAACTTCTGCCAATTTTGATAGGATTGATGCAATTTTCAGAAAGCATAACATTTTTACCCGTCTTTTGAATACAGTACAGTAAGCCAGTTTTGCCTAAAACTACAAAGAAAAAAGTTTTTTAAAAAAGGATCAGATTTTCATACAGCTTTAGGTGGTTGATAGGTTTTTGGCCCCTAATGTACGTATATGTATATTTTAAGTTGCTACAATAATTGTGAGGGCTGATAGAGGGAAGGTCAAAAGACCTTTTAATCATTAACTTGTTTTCAAGTTTCCTTAAACTTAAAAAGTTAAGAAAAACTTGGCATTTTAACAATGTTAAATTTAATATTGCTAAAGGCTTTTTTATGATCCATTACTGTCCAAATAACCTCTAGAATAGGGACTTTTATAACGTAATTTGGAAATTTTTAACAATTCTACACCTCAATTATATACTGGATGTTTCAACGAAAACTTAACACTGACTTTTTCGTATTTCTTGATGAAACTTGGAAAAACCCTCGGAACGTCGATTTTGCTTGCGAGGGGTAAACTTTCCCTTAGCAATTTAAATAGGGAAAGTGGGTTTAGTGATATCTTGTTTTGAAGGTCTCTGGAATATCTTTACAACCGTGTTTTAATTTTGAAAATCTATCGATTAGTTTTTAAAATATTTGTCTTCAAATTGAACACACTGTATAAAAACTGACATGTATATTAACAATAAAATAAAAAAAATGTGCCAATACTGTTTTTCTTTGGGCTTTTCATATCAGTCACCACTTAAAATTATTATTATATACATACAATTTAAAATATTAACTTTGTATACAGTATGAAACTATTTGAAAAACCAATTTGAGTCGATTTTAATAAAATACACCAATTTTATGTTATATATCTCAAAAACTAGACATCCATTATGAGGGTAAAATTATAAATAAATAAAAAAATATTTAAAAAACCCTTGCGCTTTGCACTCGGGAATCAGTTTTAATCAATAAGTACTAGAAATTACTTTAAAATCTCTTACTAGACTAGGAAACAAAATTATTCATCAGTTGCTTTTGAAGCTATATGAATTTAAATATTATAATATAACCCTATTTTACACTATTAAAAGTAAAAAAAAATTGATAAAAGAAAAAAGTACCTTAAATAGTATTAGATTTAAATAAATCCTTGGATTCAGTGTGTCTACTTAGAATTGCGTCACATGGATAACTTGTTTACTATTAATTTTACGAAAAAACATTCTTTAAACATATTTTGGCTATAGATTCGTTATCACTTTTCCGATTTCAAACACTTTTGGCTTATACAAATGTATCAGACTAGGATTAGGGTTTACATCAGAGATATGGTTTACATAAAGGCCCTGTCATTGTCGTAATCAAAAAAAGGGCATTAATTATTAAAATTGGTCACGAAATTCGAAAGATAAATAGAACAAGGTGAATTTTAGCTTCCAGCACTAAATTGGGAACTTGACTTTAATTACTGTCGCAGACCTGGGGGAATATACGCTGAAATGCTCAAATATGGATCAGAGAAACTACTACTACTACTCAATACAGAAAAAAGAAAACAGCTGGATTGCAACAATTAGAGAGAAAATTCAGTAACCAGTACTCTAAGTAGATTGTAAAAAGCAGACTTTACCGTTCCAGTAGAAAAATTTTGGACAGTGTTAGAGTAAAATCATACATACATAAAAACGATAAAAGAACTATGCAAAGGGTCAAAATCAAAAATTAAAATTGGAAATCGACTTTCAAAAGAATTCCTAGTAATAAAAGGCTTAAGACAGGGCTGTTGTATCTCTCCAACTGTTTTTAAAATATATATCGCAGTAGCTTTAAAAAACTGGAAATGTAAAGTAAACGGCATGGGAATACAACTTAACGACCGATTTACCATATACACACTACAGTTTGCTGACAACCAACCAAGTTAACGGAAGAATGTTTACAGTGAACGTGGACAAACAATATCTCCATGCAATGAGTATGTATACTAGGGTGTCACATTTGATAAGACAGGAACAGACTGTAAAGAACTTGAAAAAAACGAATAGTAAAAGCAAAAAAGGTTATTGGATATCTTAACAGTATTTTATGGAGCAGAGAGATAAAAAGAAATGCAAAATTTAACATATATGAAACATATAACACCACTAAAAGGCAACTGATATAGTACCAAAGCAGGTCCTAGAATGGCAACCAATAGGGTGCAGAAAAAGAAGGCGTCCTAAACTGGAATGGCAACAGTCAATCCAAAGATCAATGAGTCAAGAAAACCTGACAGATCATTGTCAGGATCAAAGGAGGTGAAGAATAGGCGTCGGACAACGTGGGAAAACGTTCTAAACCGACATAGTAGTAGTATTAGAAAAGAGAGTGGCGCGTGAAATGTAAATTTTGATGATGGGGTCGTATAAAATAAAGTTTTAGTCTTTGAAATCGGCAAGTCGTAACGAATCTATACCCAAAGAACAAGTGCGGTTTTCTGGGTAATCCTTTATATTTGACTAGGTAAAAATTATTATTCTTGTAAAAACATGAATTCATGAACCGAACCTCTACTTTTTTGTCGACTAGACATTTTTCAATCAAATTCAGCCACAAGGCGCATGCCTGAAATAATACAATTTATTTAATAAATTTTCTTAATCGAGCATTTAGAAAGATCTCACAGTTTTTTAGTAAACGCGATTCAGGTAGTTTAATACAAAAAACTTTAAACCGGATAAAGGCACAAAACCAATGGTAAGTATTTGAATGTAAAAATTAAAATTAAAAAACACTTTTTCCAGGAATTCCACATACTAATTATGTGAACATGTGTTTTGAGTACAGTATCGTACATAACTATAGTTTTCTTAAACGCGTAATCAATGCTAGGCATCGTCTAAATTTAACTATAATCATTTTCAAACCTGTCGTCATGTTGACCCCAACTTTTGCCACTTTCTTTTGGAGGGAAATTCTTCTTTTTGTCGTTCCGGTCACCACCGCCCGATTTCCTTTGCTGGTTCTGATTTTTGTTACCCCAATCGCCACCTCCAGACTTTTTGCCTAAAAATAAATTTATTCTTTTTTCAAACATGTCAAAAGAATATATGAGGTATATTGCTGCTGTGTTATCAGCATATACTCGACCGGACTGCCCCACATACTTTTTTCTACACAAAAACATGGCTAAAAAATGTTAGCAGAGCTGATATCTAGTGGTATTCTTAGAATTATCTATAGGTAACACATCTGACTTGTAAGGTATATATTGACAACTCTTAATAACAACTAATCAAATCAGGTATATCAGTCATAACACATAATATACAGTATTCCAACACTCCCACTTTATGTGATATTACTGTATGCCCAAATATTTTAAATATTTAACAAAATTTTCTTTACATAAGCCCTAAGTAAGTGTGTCAGCAGTCATGTTATCTGTTCCAATTGATTTTACTTCTATTTCTTGTGATTCTATCTTTTCTCTAACAAAATGATGTTATTATCACAATATATTGGAATTTTCAAATCTGATCCAACACAAATTTCCTGAATTAAATTTCTCAAAAATATTGCTTCTTGTGTTGCATAGGAAAGAGCCAAGTATTCAGTCTCTGTTGTAGATAGAGCTACTGTTGGCTGTTTCTTTGAACTCCAGGTTATAGCAGCTCCACTAAGGAGAAAGACATAACCTGTAGTAGACTTTTCATCATCTAGATCTCCAGCCCAGTCCGAGTCACAGTACCCATGTAATATATCTTTAGAATCCTTGGTAAATGTCAGTTTTAAATTACATGTACCTTTCAAATACCTAAGTACTCTTTTTACTGCCAACCAATGAGGTTTACCTGGATTACTACTATATCTTGATAATACACCGATGGCATACGATATATCAGGTCTTGTGCATTGAGCTGCATACATTATACTACCAATTGCCTCTTGATATGGGATCTTAGACATCTCTTCTTTCTTTTTTTGCTTTTTGGTTGCATATTCTTACTCAATTTCTGATTAACATCTAAAGGAGTTTGTACTGGATTGCATTCAATCATACCAAACCTATCAAGAATCTCATTTACATAATTTTCTTGATCAAAAGTTATCAATCCTTTCTGTCTGTTTCTCATTATCCGCATACCAAGACAGTAATGAGCTTGTCCAAGGTCTTTCATTTTCAAGCTTTTCATTAATTCTGCTTTCAAATCATTCTTTTCTTTCAAATCATTTGAAAAAATAAGCAAATCATCCACATATACAGCTATTATTATAACCTTTGTAGAAGTGGATTTAAAATAAACACATGGATCAAGCTCAGATTGCTTAAATTTTAAATTCTTTATGGCTGAGTTTAGTTCCTGATTCCAAACTCGACTTGCCTGCTTCAGACCATATAAACTTTTTAAAAGGCGACAAATTTGACCATCTGGCAGTTGCATATAAATTTCTTCAAATAACTTAGGATGAAGAAAAGCTGTTACAACATCCATTTGATCTATATCCCAATCATATTTTGCTGCTAATGACAAAAGTAATCTTATTGAACTATATCTCACTACTGGTGAATAAGTTTCATCATAGTCAATCCCAGGTTTTTGTGAGTATCCTTTAGTTACTAGTCTAGCTTTATGTCGTTCTATTTCTCCATGTTCATTTAATTTAGTTTTAGAAATCCATTTACTTTGTATAGCTTGTTTTCCTGCAGGTAGGCGACAAATTTTCCAAGTTTCATTATCTAAATGTGCTTGCATTTCTTCATTAATTGCAGTTTGCCACTGTTCCCTGTAACAGCTATTTAAAGCTTCTTCTGGAGTTTTAGGATCTTGAATATTTAGTACGGCTTCATAAATAAAGTCGGAATTGAAAATATTTTTATTTCGTTCTCGCATTCTTGAAGATCTTCTAAGTTCTGTGTTTTCTTCTTCTTCATAATCTATAATATTTTCTTCTGTTTGGTTTTGTTCTCGATCTGTGATATCTTCTTCTCTTTCTTCAATTTCATCTTGAAGATTCTGATTTTGTTTATTATCTGTATTTTCTTCATTTTCTCTGTTTTCATCTTGAAGAATTTGATTGTTAAAAACTTCAGTTCCATTGTCTTTTTTTTCTCCCACTTCAATAGTATATTCCAAAATGTCAAAATGCTGTTGATTTTCTTCTTTCTCATGAGGAAATAAGTTTTTTATGTCAACATCTTCAAATTTTTCGTTCTCATAAAATACTGCATCTCTAGATATAACCAACCTTTTTGTCTTAGGATTAATAAATCTAAAACCTTTTGATTCTTCGCTGTAACCAACAAAAATATGCTCTTCAGCCTTTTTATCAAATTTTTTTCGTTTTTCTTTTGGTATGTGAATAAGTGCTTTACATCCGAATACGTGAAAATTAGAAATATCTGGTTTTTTCTTTGTCCAAGCTTCTTCAGGAGTAATATTCTGTAGTGCTTTTGTCGGAGCTCTATTTTTAAAATATGTCGCTGTGTTTATGGCTTCTCCCCAATATTATTTTTGTAGTTTAGATTCTATTAGCATGCTTCTTGCGGTTTCAACTAGTGTTCTGTTAGTCTTTCTGATACCCCATTTTGCTGTGGTGTATATGGAACAGTTTTTTGATGATGAATACCAAATTGTTTGAAAATACTGAGCAATTCATTGTTCACATATTCGGTGCCATTATCAGTTCTGAGGCATTTTATGCGAAGATCAGTTTGGTTTTCAACAAAATTTTTATATTCCATAAACTTTTCAGAAACTTCAGTTTTTGAACGAAGCATATATACCATAGATTTTCGGGAGTAGTCGTCAGTAAACGTAATAAAATATTTTGAGCCTCCTAAAGATGTTACTTGCATAGGACCACATAAATCGGAATGAACAATTTCAAGTAAATCTGTGGCTCTATGTGCTTCATTTTTCTTAAAGGGAGTATGGTGAAGCTTTCCTTGTACACAGACTTTACATTTTGATTCAAAATTTTCATTATCTGAATATGTAGCTCCAAAAGACATATTTTTTAAAAGTTTCATACCATAAGTGTTCAGATGGCCAAGCCGGCGGTGCCACAAATAATGATTTTCTGATGATTTTACTGAGTTTGCTTTAAGCGGAATTTGATTTAGCTGATACATTCCATTATTTTCTTTGCCTGTAGCTAAAACTTCATTTTTCTTTAAACAAACATTTTCTTCAGTAATTCGACAACCATGTTTTTTGTCAAAAATTACTGTTTTTCCGTTTTCGGCCATTTTACTCACTGAGAGTAAATTTAGTTTTAAACCAGGAGAATGTACAACATTTTCTATAGTGGCGGTGTTCAAATTTCCTGTACCTGTACACTGTAGATATTCTCCATTTGCTATTCCCACTGTTCGACCCGAACTAGGTTGGAAATTTTCTAACCAGTCCCTTTTATGGGTAAAGTGAGCTGATGCCCCCGAATCAATAAACCATTCTTCATCTTTTGCTGTGTCATTTTTATTTTCTTCACATGTGAGTGCTAAATGTACTTGGTTTTTCTCATTTTTATTATTCTTACTATAATTATTCTTTTTCTTTGGACACTCGTTTGCTTTATGATTATAATCGTTGCAGTTATAGCATCTAGGACCTCTTGAAAATTTATTATACTGTTTCTTACTGGTAAATTTTCCTAAAGAATTTTCCATTAATGTACTAGCCATATTTTGAATGTTTTCTTGTAATAGAAGATTTTTTACAAAATCAGTGGTAGTAATTTGCTTGGAACCTTGAATTCCTAGGATAAGTGGTTTGTATTGTGACGGTAAACCTCCCAGAATAATTCCTCCAACAACGTGATCTTTAAATGGCTCTCCTATATTATCTAACTGCCCAGCGATTTTTAAAATTTTATCTACATAATCATTTATAGATGAGCATTGTTCAAATCTAGTTCTAAATAAACTTGAATAAAGTCCAACCAACCTTACGATTCCTGAGTCTTCATAAACTTTCTGTAAATTTAACCATGCTTCTGCTGCAGTTTTACATTTTTTTGTTTCTAAGGCGGCCGAAGGTTTTAGCGACAAATTTATTTTTACCAGTGCCCGTTGATCTAAATCGGCATCTACTAACTGACCTTCTTTAGGTTCAACACAACACCATTTTCATCCAGAATTTCCATTCAGAATAATTCGATCCATCTAAATGATTCAGTTCTGACAAACCTCCAACGGAACTGCTGATCACCATAGACTTAGTTGTGTTTCTCTGTGCGAGCTCTTGCCTCAAAGCTTGAATTTGTTTTGCAGTTCTTCTGTAGTGGTCATTTTTACGCAAATTTCTCAAAAATTTTCTGTTTTGGCAATTAGTGTCAAAATATATTTTTTAAATTTTTGTAAGAAAATTTAACTATTTTCTAAGTTACCACTATAAGAATCATGCAGAAATTTCTTCTTTAATCTGAGCCCGTAACCTGTTAGCAGAGCTGATATCTAGTAGTATTTTTAGAATTATTTATAGTAAACACATCTGACTTGTAACAACAACACTTAATAACAACTAATCAAATCAGGTATATTAGTCATAATACATAATATACAGTATTCCAACAAAAAATATTGGGCAATTGATCCTAGCAGGGATGGAAAGTCTCAATTTAAAAAAAAATATGTGGATTAAATTAACCAAACAGAAAAGATGGTTTTGGAAGTCATCCTTTCCGATTTGAGTGATTTTTTGTAAAGTCGTTCTAACAGTCGAAAAACTAAATCGAAAATTTCAGATTTTTATGACCAACAGTTTTCTTTTGTTAATTTTTTTCAGTTTTGCGGTCATTTACTTAAAAAAACTAAAATATCTCGTAAACTACTTACTTATTAGAAAGGCCTTTTAAAGACACCTCTTCACTTATAGAATTGTTTTTATTTTCTTTAAAAAACATTGTCAAGATTCTCAGAAAATTTTGTGGTGGAGAAAGATGGGTTTAGTAGGAAAAATATGTTTATGTTAGATACTTTATATACAGTATATTCACTTGGGTTGGAAAAGGAACACATTAATTTAAAGTGCAGAATATTTTCTTGAAAAACGCGGCGATTTTGTATACCGAGGTGAATGTTTTAGCTAATTTTGACCTCTTTTAGTGGGATAGGGAATATAGGTTGAGGGACACGTTGTTCTAAAGGGCTTTACATTCTCTTTACAACAAAAATCGTTCCATTAGAGATAATTACTCTTAGACCACAGAAAATCTAAAGTTTACTCAAATTTACCATCTAGGCTGATTGAAAACTATATTTTAGGGAATGCTATTTTCGAATTTGCTATATCGATTATATTTGACTCTTTCAGTACCAGAACATAAACTGTACCCCAATAAAAATGAGTCCAGTAATAGTAAACCACTTATTCAAATGCCAATTACTTTTTGAGTGACGGTGCACTTTGTCGAACAAAAACTGTCACCGACCACTTTATAAATCTCTAAAAACAATATCTGTTCTCAGTTAGAAAGGCAAAGAGAATTATACAGAATTACTGGTTATTCGATACATTCCTTTGGGGATATGATAGGAGAGGTGGTAAGGAGTAAATTTAACCCTAATATGCATTGTGCAAAAGTTAATAGTTTTTGAGATATTTAAATTTTTCTGTTTTTCGCCAAGGTAATACTTAGTTTCCCAAAAATCTGCCGTACATGTTTTTAACCTTTTAACCAGAATACATGTCCAACACTATGAGCTTATGTTTGCATTCAAAAAAATCTGATAAAAATTTAGATACTAAATAAATTGTAAATAAAAAACAGTACACTCCCGATTATCGGAAATAATGTGGACCAAAGTGAATTCGGATAATCGAAATTTCGGTTAATCCGATTTTTTTTTTGGAAAATAGGAGTATAAAATGCGTTTATTATTAGATCGATTTAAAAACATTTGTAACACTCTGTCGGCTAACTAAAACAATTCGCATTTTAGATCGTTGTATTACCGTGAAACCCCGAGGGGAATCACATAGGTGAATTCCAGACGCGTTTCGTATAATGCGAATTTTGTCGGTTAATCGGGATTTTTGTTTTTAAAGTTTGTTTCGGATAAACCGGATTTCTGAAAATCGCGATTTGGATAATCGGGATTGTACTGTACTGCAAATTGGCATTTGGTTTTGGTTGATGGGTATCCACATTTCATTTTTACTTTTCAGTTTACATCATCTTCATTTCATTCCCAGTCCATCCATTTTGGTTGCACTGTACTGATGAACCCTAACAAGGCGGAAACATATGTCTGCGGCTACCATGACCCCTTTCTAAGGACTAGCCCGAAAACTAATTTATTACTTTTTCCGTTAGGATACAGAAAGTCCGAGAATTTCTTTATTTTTCAACATTACCACAATACCAAAAATACCAACAACAGTCTCCGCTAGTTTGACAAGCCCGCGATAACATCAAAGTATAGCAAGTTCGGTTAGCCTGTCTGGGTTCAAAATCACTTAGTCGAGTAATACGAATAACTGATAGCCTGTGCCAGGCACTAAAATTCTTTGATTTTTCCTATTTAAACAACGTTAAAATGGCTGCAGATAAAATCTATCTTTATTCGAAGGAGCCAAGAGAAAAGTGGCAGCGTCGAACACTGCTTTGGGTCTCAGTGGCCCATTCATCGTGTCGCCGTTGCATCGAGTCGGAGTGTGATCCACTGCATTGCACAGGGCTACCTAATTTCATATTATATATAAATGCATAAAATAAAATAAAACCAATAATGTTTTTAAAAAAATATGTTTGTGCAGAAAAATACGATAGTGCCGTGGCACTACCTCACAGACGCCACTGCCTACGAGTGACCTCTTTCAGCCAAATTTTCAGCTTTTTCACTGGTAATGTCAAACGCATGGTGTACAACACCACATATAACAAATACATTTTTTATAAAAAAATTCTATAAAAAGGCAATTTGCACCAAATATCATTATATATGATCAAAATTAGGTTGGTCTCTTAAATTATTTTCTTGACATTTAAGCCCCGTAAAGAAACTGCATTAGTTTTTATTTATCTCCTCTAGAAATACCTCAAGCATTTCAAGTGTCCAATATGGCACAAATGTATAGATACAAACCAATCATCAGTGCATTGAGTGATAAATTAAAGCCCCTTTGGCCACTCAACAATCATAGAAAAAATCGAGTATTCTGCCTAAAATTTGAGGATAGCTAGGCACGTCGTTTTAGCCTATAATTATTTACAGTACATTAACCCGAACCTGAACATTTGGTGCCCGACACTTACCTTGGTTTTGATTCCCATGGTTTCTCCAATTACCGTCTCTGTTTCCCTCCCTGTTTCCATCTCTCTTGCCTCCTTCTCTGATGTCCCCTCGTTGGTCTTTTCTCTCCCCTCGACTGTCCCGCCTGTTATCTTTATTCTCTCCCCGGCTGTCTATATGCCTTCTAGAGTCTTTGCGCTCATTAGAGTCTCTGTGGTTTTTATTCTCTCGATGTTCCCTACTATCTCTACGTTCTGTGCTGACTTCAGGCGCTCTTTCATCCCTATTGTCTGCATCTGTTGCTCTGTCCTTACTCACTCTGTCTTCGGAATCATGCCAGCTGCTTTCGAAATTGTTCGGCATCGAGTTGTCGTTCTCAGGCTGCAAACTGTCCGGATTGATTCTGTTCCTTTGTAATCTGCAAATAATATTTTGAATGAGTATACATACTAAAGGAGCAGTTTCACTTCCAAATGGTTTTAAAGCTTTTAAAATTAAACATAACTATTGTGTGATAGACACGAGAAACAGAACTGAAAAAACCTGCTTTTATTTTTTCAGGACCGGAAATAAAACATACATATATAATAATTGCAAATTTGTAGTATGAATTCTTTTCAATCAAATAAACAAACATTTGCTTTAATTAAACTTGTAACATTATTAATTAAAAAAATAGATTTTTTAAATAGTTTACTACAAGAATATTGACATTGGGTAACCTCAGTAAATATTATTTTTTCTATGGGTGACCTAAACATTTCAGATAGGCCACTGCTAACAGAATTAAAAACAAGCCTTCTAGAAATTAGTTTCCTTGATATACTCAGCAATAAACGTTAATTTAAATCAACCAATGCTAAAAATAGTAGTTATACGAACGACACGAAGCGAAATTCGGATAACCATTAAGTGCGGGAAAACTACTTTGCGCACGTGTCAGGAACAAAATTTGTTATTCGCGTGTGCGGAAAAAAAAATTAAATTATAAGAAAAATAAACCAAAACACACACACATACCACATCGAACTACTTGCAACCCTAAACTGACATAAAGGCGTTGTAAGACAATGTATTTTGGTTGCTAATGGAACAAACCGTATTTGACAAAAACACGTCTATAATATGGTAAAAGTATTCCCGTACAGTGTGTGGGAAAGCGCTAATTTTAAGTCTGCGCAAAGTAGCTTCTTTGCGGTCACTTGTAGAAAAATAGTAGTTTTCCTAATCAGTGCGCAAAGGTTGAGCCTACTTTCGGAAATATCTCCTCGATGTCGTCATGAGTGACGTAAAACGCCATTGTTATATTTTATCAATTTCCTTAGAGAGTTCCACACGACAAACTAAAGTTAATTAAACTAATATGAAATAATATCTACCATAAAGTCCGATTTTGTAACAATCCGACTGGGCGTTGAAGGCGTAGAAATTACTCTGCCAATATATGGGCCCCTAAGCTCACACTAGCTACTTTAGTTATAGTGTACGTGTGAGCTAATATAACTAAAAACTGAAATATATTTTATTCAACTCCAGACTAAATTACCTTTTGTTTGATACCACACAAGCCATGTTTTGACTTAAACTCAAATTTTTTAAATCTACCCCCACCCTTAAAAAAAACAAAAACTAAAATGTATTTTGTTAAACTCCGGACTTAATTACCTTTCGTTTGATATCACACACGCCATATTTTCACTTAAACTCTAATTTTTAAAATATACCCCCACCCTTTTTTTAAAATAAATTAAAATGTATTTTGTTTAACTGCAGACTCAATTACCTTTCGTTTGATATCACATACGCCATATTTTCACATCAACTCTAATTTTTGAAATCTACCCCCACTTTTTTATTTGGTTTGTGTTCGGTGGATTTTGTTCATTTTTAAATGGGACCATTTCGACCCAAGACCCAGCCTAGGTACCAAATTTCATTAAAATCGGCCAAGCGGTTTTTGAGTTATGCGCGTTGGTCGTTACAGACAGACATACAGACAGACAGACAGACAGACATACAGACAGACGGCGCAACAAAAAAGTTTCAAAATCATCTGAAACGCAAAGATATATAAAAAAATTTGAAATCGGAGCAACTTTTTTTTTCTCGAAAAAATTCATTCAATCACCATAGCTCACACTACTATAGTATAGTATATGTGTAAGCTAAAATAAATAAATGCACAAATATTTTTCCGTCGACGATTATCTCCACCGCCTGATTCGCGCCTGCCCAAGATTGTGTTTGGGAACCCTGTCTATCCTATTATTTAGTCGAAGGTTAGATCACTTACCTTGCTCCTATACCCAATATGGGCCTTCCCGTAGGTTGACTTTGCGGCTGTTGGTTCTGATTAGATATATTTAACTGATGTTGGTTGTTGCTTTGTTGATTTGGATTCTTTAGTTTGTTTTTTAAGTCTTTGACGATATTGTTAATGTGGCAGTTGTTGTCACTGAAAATAGGGATATAAATAAATTCTAATATTGGGGTGTCTGCTGTCTGATTAAAAATAACCAAAATGACCATATTTATAGTCCACAGTGCACCGGTCTATCTTTTAGGTGATAAGGTTGAAGTTTAGTAAATACTTTCATTTTGCTGTGACGCCACAGGAGCTAGATGTCAAATTAGGGTCGTTTCCTATGAAATCAACCAGGGGTTTGGCAGACACCCTCCCCGATTTTGATAATTTTTGGTACACTTATTTTATTCATAGAGTAGATGAAATATCTATTTTTTTAAAATTTTTGGGCCAGTAGTTTTTTTTTTAATTTTAAATTAAATAATTAATTAAGTTTTAAAAAATATAAAATTACCAAATTTTGCTCTTAAATAAGTACCTATAGAAAAATAAGGATATCTCTAAAACTGCTTTTCAGAAATGCATGAGCAAGTCTTTCAAAGACCTTTTAAATGGTGTGTAGCATGACACATTTTAAAAATAAATATATTTTTTAAAAATTTTAAAAAATATATATTTTTTTTTTTTGGAAAAACACCATTTTTATTTATTTTTTTAAATTTATAATTTTTTTCAATGCTTTACTAATAAAAAGAGGGGGCTGGCCCGTTTGGGTGCAAAAAACTCACTTTTACTTCATTTGTCTAAAATAATTTGAATATTGAATAAAAAATGATTTTTGTAATATTTGAAATGTTAAAAGTTTCTGTACTTTAGCCTACACCCATCACAAATCTTCCACTTTTTTTTAATGTTATCCGATTGCATATGGCTTCAGCAACATTTCTTATTTTTCCCCAATGTTTTCCAGTTTTTAATGGATCACAGCCCATTTTTTTGCCGTACCGCTATTTTCCAAACCAATCTTTTGCAAAAATTTAATTTTTTTAAAAGTTTTAAACATTTATTCACACACCAAAATAGATACACCAACGTCTACTTGTTGAGCTCAAATAAATTAAAAATAAGACCCCTGTGCTTCTTTTTATGCAGGATTTTTCTTGCATAAACCTGCATATTTCTAAGACAGAGAAAATGAGGTGTGGCCTAGCTTAAACATTAACAGGCAGGTTTTTGTATCTATTTCAAAAATTAATTCACAGGAACGAAAAAAGTTTTACAAAATCCAAGAGAAACCAAATAGCTCTAATAAAAAGTATGATTTATTTTTTTTACCTATACCCATAATTTCTCCATCTCAAAATTTGTTCAGTATCTCACTAAAATATTGACAAAAAATATATATTTTTTTGAAAAAAAGTACAAATGGTGTTTTTGAAAAAAAAATTATTTTTTTGAAAATTTTATTTTTCAAATGTGTCAAAGTGACACATCATTTAAAAGGCCTTTAAAATACCTTTTTAACAAGGTATTCTATGCAGTAGTTTTACAGATATTCCTTTTTTTCTATATCTATGTCAGACTTGTAACTTGGTAATTTTTTAATTTTTAAAAATTAATTAAAAAAAACTACTAAGCCAAAAACCTTCAAAATTTAGATTTTTCATCTACTTTATGAATAGAAAAGGTGTACCAAAAATTAATAAAATCGGGAAGATGAAAATCAAAAGTAACTATTCTATGGATTGATTTCATTTGAAATGACCCTTTAGTTACTTTTTTGCAAAATTACAAGATTTTATGAAATTAAACATAAAAATAAAAACGTTTGGGTAACAAATTAGATACTTTCACGGCCCACTTTAACATCAAAATAACGAGATGAAAAAAGTAACAGTAAATAATTAGTAACTGGCAATTTATTTTTGTCGTTAAAAAATTAATGTAAATGGCAACAATTTCCTTCAAATCGTAAGCTTCAATTCGTGAGTCGGACGCTTTAAATAAGTCTGAGCCTGCAGACTATGGTTGAAATCACCTTTAAAAATTTTCGCAGAGGGCAAATTTTGGCTTTTTGACAAAATAAAGCTATTTAAGAAAATGCGGCCTGTCACACTTAAAAATAGACCGGTGTACTGTGGACTAATATGCCATCATTTGGCGGAGTTTATTATTAGTAATTTTTTTCCAGAAATTGGCAATAGATCATGAGATAAACTGACATATCTCTAAACAAAGTGGGTTTTGATATAGACGCGAAGTAGTCCGCCGGATAATCAATTCACAACTTACATTTTTATTAAATCAGGTCACATTGTTCACTCCGCGTATAAACTAATATTTATTTTATTTTATTTTTATATTTATTTAATTGAGCGCAAGCCTTTAAAAATAGCGGTTTTGTATTCGCGCCGTTATTAATATTTTTCATAATATTTTTGACCCGTAAGGTGGCGCCCGTGTGGCCGCTCGAGGAACTAAGATGTGTTTTTTGGGACACGAGAAAAAAAACTGTCTCTCGACAGAAAAGTTAGCAAATACACGGGCATTTAAACTTTCCAGTGATTTGCCATACCGATTTTTAAGCAAATTCCTCCAGTATTTCTCCACACTGTCCATGGGAAGAAACGCCGTCCTCCAAGCCCATAGCACGATCGCCAAGAGCCAATTTGGGGCCCCAAACCGACGAGATTCCAACCGGCGAAATTGAGGTTAGTGGTCACATTACTAGACGAAATCTTACGGGTTCGTGGCGATATAGCTTTAGCATACCCATTTTTTTAAAGGCTTAACAGGACAGCTATCATTTTCTTATATGATACAGTCCGCTATTTAAATTCTTATTATTAATTTCTTAAAAATATATTTCCCGAGGCCCCGTGGCTTTACACATTGAGTTGGAAATCATAAAGGTTTATTTGGTAAACTCACCTAGAGTCACTATGAAATCCACTGCTGGTGCAATTGTTAACTGACGTCGAACTCGTGTCGGTAACGGTTGTGTTTGACGGACTGACAGGTTCGAAACTCGAATTTGGTGTCTCTGACACTTGTAGCACGCTAACGTTGCTTTGAAAACTGTCCATTTTTTTACTGCCTTGATGGGTTTGGACGCTTAGGGCTGTTGGTGTACCCTATAAGTTAATTAATAATAATAACATGTATGGGTTGTAAAAAAAAAATAAAACGTAAGGTCGGTCCATAGCCCTGGGAAATTAGCTTAAGATAGGGCCTATCTGAGTAATTTGAGGTAACAAGCTGCATTTTTGCAGAGACCTTCGTTTTGATGTTGTAATGAAGTACCCAAAAATCTCATATGTACACCCGTGTGCGTCATGAAAATTGACTAACATTTTAACAGGTCATATCAAAAATTATGTAAAACAGTATTCTCTACAAGTTTAGTTATATACATTTTTGTCGTACAATCAACCGTGTGAGAGGAATTATTTTCTTGATTATTATTTTCTTTGTAGGCCTTTATCATAAAAACTACTTAATTTTGAGACAGTGTAAAATAAAATAAAATAGAGTTGAGATATTATCAAGTTGTCTCGGTAGTGCCCTTGCTTAGATACTAACCCCAAGTCGTTAGCAATACACCCATTTTCACATTATATCGTCCCGTTAGTGCAACAACTAGATAACTGGAAATTGATAGTTTTGATAAAATTTCAAGATGTCTTTTTCTAAAATGTGCATTTTCGGAGTTATCTATTTCTTGTCACTCTTTAAACAAGTTTGGTTGCTCGTACAAGATATCTAGATGTTGCATTAAAAAGAAGAGAGAGTGAGAATGAAAAATAGGTCAGCTTTAACTAGATAAATCAAAATGCATACATTTCGAGTTATCTAGTTGTTGCACTAAGGGGGCAATATGCAAAATAAACCAAAATTATTAGGTTTTATCTACCTTTTTCAAAAAGTGTCAAACCATGTGTCACTCAACTAGGTCAATTCATGGTTAGTGCTTCATTGGCGTTCCAAAATTGGGGTTATTTTTTCAGATCACGAAAAAAACACAGAAATTTATAAGTTTTATTAAGTTTTCTGAAAAACTAAGAATTTTCGGGAAAAAAAGCGAGAATTTTTTTGTAGAAAATTACATTCTCTTAAAAAATGTATAACAAGGTGATTGTTATAAGCGATAAAATTGTCTGTGAAACGATATATTAATTGTTAAGATTATTGTTTTATTTGAAATTCTAAAGGCGTCCTGAATTCGGGGTAATTTAATTCAATCACAAAAATAAATATTTTTTTAATACTTTTTAAAAACTAAGCTATATGGGTAGGGAAAAACGTTATACACTGTGCCATAGGTAATAAAGTTTTCTTTTAAATCATATGTATATCTCGGTAACGCTAAAATTGGAACTATTTTTATGATCACAATTAATCACAATTTCCACATCGTTTGAAAGATAATTTAATTTTATACAATAAAGTTTATTATGCATTTGCATTTCGGTTGGTTTGCATATAATATAGAAACACATAGGAAATTGGTGTATTGCTAACGATTTGGGGTTTGTATCTTAGGTAAGGGTACTACTGATAAAACTTTTTATTATCACATTTTATAGATAATTTCTTAGTCTCAAAGTTAAGTAGTTTTTAAGTTAAGAGCCACTACACAAAAAAAAATCCGCGCTTCCGTTTCTTTACGCTATCTCGAAAACAGCTAACCATATGAAAAAAAAATGGATTGACACTATTTCTCACAAACTTTCATCCCGTTTTCGATGGGATAAAATTAGAAACCTTTACATCTTGCTTTTTTTGCAAGACATTTCAATTCTGTAAAAGCATGTTCATGACCACACATTTTATGTTAAGTTTATGACAGGGTGTAGTTTTTGATATACATCATTTATAGATAAGAGAGAAATACGGACCTGGAAACACTTTTCCAAATTAGAAATAAAACTTTTGCTCTGTTGTGTGTTGTACCTGAGGAAGTTTGTAGCTTACCTGAAAACTAGCCATGTTAGCCTCTCCTAAGTTATTATGATAGAATGTCTGAATTTCTGCCGGCAACAACGCAAACCTGTTTCCAGCGACCTCTAGCGCTAGCAATAGCCACAGTTTACACTCCTTCGTAAGATTCTTGTCGGTGCACAAGACTGAACGGGCTTTGTTTAAGGTATTCGACATTTTTTCTGGTTCTTCGGATTTTAGTGAGGCTCCGTTTAAATATAGCTAAAAAATTAAATTTGGTACAGCGCTACGGTACAGTTACACCTGTTTCGGACAGTCCTTGAATTATTTATTAACTTGTACTTGCTTTATAAACTTTGTAAACTGTCAGTATCAGCCAATACAAGATAACCCACCAAACTTTTATTAGGATCAAAGATTATAGGAGGGTGAAATGTTTGGGAAATTTTTTCTAAAGGTAGCGAGAGAAACACAAATAATCGGCGGAACTGATAGCTATGACGTCACGACAGGAGAATATCGTGCCAACAGTGGCCCCTTCGTTTGAATAGCCCTATGCAAAAGCAAAACCGCCTAATAAAAAAAATTGCAACAACAAAAACTTAATAAAAATGTTAACGTGGTAAGTCGGCTTGGCAACACAGCTGATTAGAGCGCACGACACCGAGAATACGGCCATTCAATGGGGTATGATGTGGTAGATCACTGGCAAAAGATCACTTATCTGGCACATGCACCCGAACGATCACATCCGACGATTACGAGAATAGCCACCCCGGCATGTAAGCCTCCCAAAATCTTCTGATTTTGTACCCTTTTGGACCCATGGACACTTGACGGCGCCCTAAGGGTACTAACGAAGGAGATGTGAGGCATATTAACCGGGGTTAGCGCTGTTTTGCAACATACAGCATTGTCACCGCTTTCCTATTATATCCCAAACTGTCACAATTCGTGACCTGAATAAACTTATTAGCTTTTAAAAATATGTGGTTCGCAAAATATGTAGTAGTATCAGTATTCATATCGCAAAGAGGCTTCTTTTTAATAATCATAAAAACATTTTTTAAAACTTTGAAACCTTTTATCTTGAAAACAAAACAATTTTATCCGAAAGTTATATGCGCCAGCACGAGTTGCAAGAGATTTTAAGAGATGGCGTCAGTTGCCAAGGCCTTTTAAACATTTTTTCCCTAGGTTTCTGCGCAAAAAAATATTATTATACTTATACTTTCTGTAATTACTAGAAAAGTGTAGTCGTATCGGAGATACGTATACTAATTTTATCTAATTTAAAACTGTATGTACTACGACAAAGTTTTCAAAAACATTATTTAAAAAAAAAAATCGAAAAACAATCGCAACCTATCCTAACTTGTCTAAACACGCCCAGGTTAGTTACGTTTGCGATCATTTGATCAAGGTTAGGTAAACACCACAACGGAGGGCAGGGAGAGCAGAGATATCATTTAAAAAATCGTTTCGCGAATAAATGTGTTTTTACCTGTCTACTTTAGATATTTACATCCTATATACTAATACGTAGAACTGGCAACATAGTACGAAGCTATCCCTCTCCCCCAACGCTTCGTAAAGATATTTGAAATCTTGTTCCCTTTTGTATAGTCTGTATAATCAATACCTGTCTGGCAAAAAGCTTCAGATCCGCAGGTTTGGCAGACTCCAACAGCATGTCCATATACGAGCAGACCGCCTCTGCCATAAAGGTGAAGGGCTGACCATTGGCCATTCTGGCTTTGTTGTAAAACTCGCCCATCATTAGCGCGCAGTTTCTAAACGCGTTTGGCGTATCTTTTTGCATTTTGACACAGGCTGTAAATAAATAGAACCTATGTATATATGTAGAAGTTAACATGGCGACTGTGTTGTGGGATCAAAATTAACCAAGGCAACGCAACATCCCCAACAACATCTTTTTACTTTCCTGAATCATTAATACCTTTAATAAAGGGTTTGGTTCGCTTGATAATATAGAAGGTGTAGTGACGTAGTTATTATAACCCAATCACACAGTCCCTGTTACATAAATTAATTACACAAAATCACAGTCAACGGGTTAAAAATATGTCCTGAAAATATCAACTGAGTTTATAAATATATTTGCTCTGTATGGAAATCTCAATCTGATTTTGTTTTGCAATAAAAATTTTATTTCTTGACAAATTTTGATTAATAGTAACTTATTCCAAGGAGTTTTCAAGTTAAATTTAAGATTATATTAACAAATGATCGCCATGATAAAATCCAAAATAGTTAAAATTATAAAAGTTAATTTTTCTGTTACGCTACATTCAAAACTTCTCAATTAATTTTATTAGATGATATACTGGTCGAGGAGGATTTCACACTTCGCAACACATGGATAAATGCATGTCGCATTTTTTGGCATTCCTTGAAATTTGTTGCCATTATTTAGAATTTTTTGAAATTATTTGTATTTTGAGAATTTTTTGAAATCACCTGGTATTATTCGGAACTTTCGCGGACTATTTAAAAAAAATAAGGAATTGTTCTGCATTTTCCCAAATAATGCGCAAAATATCGCACCCAACGAATACGCTGTATCTCAAAAGATTAAATTTTTGGGAAATCGCAAAAAACTTTTTCGCTTATCATAAGAAGCTGTGGTAATTGAAAACTTAAAATATATTTTTTTATAATTTGTAATTTGAATTTTGACTAACTTCGACTATGTATCGATAGTGAGTGACAAACTGCATAATCTTATTTTAAAAAATTGCCTGTGAGATAGTGGGGTATAACGCGCACTTAAAAAATTATAAGAGCGGTGAAAGTAACATAATAGGACGTAGCTCGTCATCTTGGACTTTGTAAAAAAACTATATATTAAGTTCTAGGCTCTCATTCATGAAAACTAAATATTTTTAAATTTAGCCTATTTAAGGAGTGCACTGATGCAGAACATTCAAAAAAATCATTCTGATACTAAAAAGGTTTGAATACTTTGGTTACATAGTAAGAGCCCCAAATATAAGCAAATACCAAATAGAGAAAAAACGACAAGATAATCCAAGGAATATGAATATCCTGGCTTAAGAATTTACGAGGACGGTGCGACATGACGATTCGACATGTCACGGTGATTTCCAACGTCCTCTAATAGTTGAAACTTTTATTCTTTTTTGTCTATGTGGGCCAGACCATATAGAAAAATAATAGAAGACTTGTCAAACCTGCTCGCAGTGGAGGAAATGGGAAGACATTAAAATCCGCCATTTTAGTGATTCAGCAAGGTCAACTTTGGAGCCTCAGTTTTAAAGGCAGTGGCATTGAACTATACCCATGGTGAAAGTTTATACACGTGGAACCATTGATTACAATTACAATGAATGAAGAATTGAATTTTAAACTTTTGGTGAATGTGCTGCAGATATTTGGCATCAGTGCACTGTTTGTTTACTACGACCTCTAGGGGTGGCGGTTAGCACTATGCTTGTTTACCACGACCGCTAGGGGTTAAGCTTTATTATGAGCCTGCGTAGAAGTCAAAGCGAGATCTATTATTTTTATATAATCATGGGACAAACTAACCTTCATAATTCTGCTGCAACTTCTTTAGAAACATCAATCTAATATTGTTATCCTGTATCGTCTGGTTTAAAAATGTTCTCGAGGCGATAAGCAGGACCAGCTTAGTGGCTAGATCGAAATCTGCGAGACACGTTTCATGAATGATATCGAAACATTCTCTAAAATGTTAAAAAAAGTTATTATAAGCTTCTACGTCAAACAAAATCACGATTGGCTGATATACAGGATGTCCCAGATAAAAGTAACCACATGGAAATTTCGGAAGTAGTTTCTGAAAAAAAAAATAGAAAGCCTAGAACACAGTCATTGGACGTAGTCTTTAATACAAAACTATTAGACCAATATTTACTAAGATCTTAAAACTTACCATTTTAGACTGTGTTCCATTATCAAGTCTATAGACTTAATACCGACCGGTTTAAGTGTATTTTTTTAATACTCACGCGTGAAATAACTGCAAACATTTGCTTCACTATGTGCAATATGATAGTAAGCAAATATGATAGTAAGCATTTTTCAGTGAGTTTTATCTCATATAAATTCAAATTAACTTTAGAAATAAAGAAAAACCACATAAAAAATTTGTTACAAAATGTAATTTTTTTGGAAATTTAGTCCGTGCAGTCGTAGGATTCCCGTTAAAAATAGTCTCAAATTGTTGTACCACCCCTGAGGGGTAGCTGAAGTTCGAAAAACACTAGAAATAATCCATGATTGATAAAAAATTATATACAAATATTTTTAAAGCCAAATAACACATAAATAACTTAAAACTATATCTGTAGATGCATACCGTAAATACGTATCACTATTTAAATATTGTAAAAAGCGCAAGATATATTAGAATCTGTTTTCAGTAACTTATCCACCAAACTAATTGAAAATCTGTATTATCATCGCTAACTTGTCTAAATAATTAACATGTAAAATATGGCTGACAGCTGACACCGACTTACACCGTTTTTATTGGATCTCCTAGTGACGTTTGGAGGTTTAAATATGACTACCATTTTTAAACCAAAACATTATATTCTTTTTATTTATTTCTAACCTTTGTGTCAATAATGTCCTTGTTACAATGAAAAAAGATTACCTATATTGCAAGGTATTTATGAACAATTTATATAAATATTAAAAACTATTGCATTCACGGGAAAAATAATTTAAATTAAAAACTATTGCATTCACGGGAAAAATAAGTTAAACCTTCAACGAAAATCTAGACTTGTAGACCTAGAATTGTAGCACTTAGCACTGTAAACCCTTTAGTAAATACTGGTGTTAAAGTTTATGAAATTCACTTACAAGAATCGACAATATCTTAATTTTTCGAAAAAAAATTATTTTTAGTTTTTGCTCTATATTTTAAAAACCCCTGTTCAGTAGAAAATTGCCACATGTAAACTTTCATTATTACCCGAGAGAAGGCACTTGGGATACTTTACTACTAGCTTGCAAGTAAGCATCACATTTAGTAGAAAACTGAAACATTTATGTCACTAAAAGAATTTTTTGTGTCATTAACAAAAGCAAAGAGTTTAAATTCATTCAGAATAAAACAAATACTATTAAAAAACCTATGTTTTATGACACATAAACACTTATGTACTACAAAAAAATTAATTAAATTAAGTGCAACTTTAAATTGCTTCTCCTGAAAATTCCACTGTTTTGAGATGTGACAGTATTCTTCCCAATGAGCGATATCCAAATATATCAAGATACAGGGACTCTAATCGTCACCATCTTATAAACAAATGTACGGGCAATCGAATGACGTTAACAAACTTCTTCTAGGCATTCTACTGTTTTTGGAACCGGTTTCCGAAAATCTCAATTTAGTTACTTTTATAATCAATCAAAGTTAGCAGAAAAGCTAATAATCTGCCGTTAGTAAGCTGTAAATTAGCTATGAAAACATATCCCTAAATTAGTTGTGCAAACGAAAACCAAAGCGCACCCATTACCTTGGCGGTACCAAGCCGAAGACAAAAACTTTGTTAGCCCTAAAAGCATGGACAAATTCTTATATTGAAACAGCCGAGCACGTGCGACTGCCGTCCGATCTGACACTCGAAAACTAATATTATGGGCAATTCCAGTTTTGGCCCCTTGCAGCGAGCGTCGCCATCGAATCACAATAGGTGAAGTACAGAAATCTATTAAACTCCAGTGGGTAAAAAACAAAATACATTTTAATTTTAAAATTAAACAAGTTTTCGTGGCTAATCGGGTAAAAACAAGTTTTTGTTTCTCCCATACTTTTCAGTGGGTAGCTCGAAAGCTTAACCTCACGGGGGTTCAAGATCTAATGGACACCTAATACTGCTTGGTCAAGTGACACCCTTGTGAAGTTAATCAGATCGATTGTCTGTCATCCTACGTCTATAGGGAGAAAACCTTTGCAAGAAGCGCCATCTACCGAGACACGAGAGAAACTAGAACAAGAGCAGGCGAGTATTAAAGAAATATAGGTAGTTTCTATATCTCTAAATCCCTACCTCCCTATAGCAGCCTCACTATAGGATAATGGCAAGATGGCTTGGCCAAGGTAGGTTGAGTCGCAATATATACTACTACAGTACAAGTTGCTAACTTATTTTATTAATTCACAGATCTAATCGTGATCTTTGAAGTTCATAGGTATTTTATTTTTTATAGTTAACCTTGCATCGAGGTTGCGGCAAGGTGAGTTTAACTTTTTATAGTAAACTAAAAATATTTAATATGTTTATAAAATAAAAACCTATACTTATTAATATGACAAATCTTAAAAAATGTAAGATGGTAAAAATGGCTAAACTGTCGGTTAGACAAGTATAAACTGCTATATATTGATCGATAAAAAGATCGATTGCAAAGAAAAGAATCCATCCATGACCTATGACAGCACTTTTGTCTTTCAGGCCAGATCAACGCTGATTAGCGTTTTTAACCACCTTCAGATGTGAGCGTTAATCAACGGAATTTTTAAGCCAAATAATACGAACAAACGTGTATTTACGTTTGTTAGTATTATTCAGTTCTGAGGAGTCCCATAAGGACGAAACAGTTAACTGTTAACACTTAGGTGTCAATTAGAACTTGGACCCCCATGAGGTTAAGCTTTCGAGCTACCCACGAAAAAATACGATTGAAACGAAAACTTCTTTTTACCCAATTAGATACAAAAACTTTTTGATTTTTAAAATTTACTGGTACTAAAATTTACGCTTGTTTCAATATTATTTAGGTTGGTTTCCCCTTGTTCTGGGGGGCTTATCGCCCTTACAGGCAAGCCGCCATCGACTTACTATAAAAGAAGTAATCTACTTACATAACCTGCTGACTGCTCTTACAATCCTCGGTCCAAGACTCAACGATGTGTTTAATTTTCTGGTTGAATTTAATGCCGTCGTCGGCCAAATTAAGCTGCTTGATCTTGTTGACTATGCCCAGGTAATCGTTCATGACGTCACTAAATAGGACCGGCGACGGCGGCTGAAATGAGGGGGGTGGAGGACTAGATGTCGGAGACGGAGAACCTGTCAAAAAATGACGCCACAGTTTAATATAAGTACAGTTTGTCTACTGTGGTTTAGTTTAACCACAATTTTTACACAGAGTTGGAAACCAAATCGATTAATGTTGATTTTACAAACAAAAATCCATGGCTAATTTCAAATAGGGCAGAAGCCAAAACAAATTTCACAGGGGACACAAAAAACTTTTTATTTTTAAATTGTTTATTTTTTTATCATGAAAGTTCCATGAATAACAACAGGGCTTATGGTAATTTTTCGTAAAGGCGCGAATTACGACATAGTTGATCAACCACAATCGAATAAAAAGAACTGTGAGATCATATGTTTCAACTTTAATCGGTCAACCTTAGTCGATTTCACAAAAGTTTGATCCATTCAAACTTTATCGTTCAAGTTATGAGTCATCAATATTTTTCAGACGAGTCGAATCTTGTTCTCCCGCTTCAAGTGTAAACGTTTATTGGTCGACTTGAATCACTGTATTTTGTTGCAGTTTTGTTGTTTTGTAGAGTAATAATAATATAATAAAAAATAATTATTGTACGATTGAAAGAAAAAAAAATGGGTTTAAAGCGCTCAGAGGGTGTTATGTTTAAATTTATAGAACTATACCATAGTGTGACTATCCTTGGAATCATCTACTAGATAGTTACAAAAGTAAAGATGCCAGAAAAAATCCTTTAAATGTGATGGCGCGGGAAATAGAAATAGACGGTCTAACTACAGCGGATGTTAAAAATAAAATAAATTCATATATTACTGCCCTTGGCGCCATTTTTATTTAACAAATTCGATCGATTTTTTGGTTGCAGTCTTGACCGATTTTAGTTGATCCACTAAAGTTGATGAACTAAAATCGATTAGTGAGAACAGATTTTCGAACTGGATTCAAGCCTCAATTTTGAATTTTCGTATTATACGCCCTATTAGATAGCAGATAACGAAATGTTAATCACATACAAATCGCAATTAATAACATTTCCGTTCCCCGTTCAAATCAAAGAGTCTTTATTGTTTGCCTCAAGCAAACTATGTCGTTATGACACTTGATGCCAAATCGCACTGGAAAGCACATGTTAAGAAAGGGAGGAAGTCCAAGGCTTTCATACCAAATTACTGCTTTATAGACAAATGCTGAAATCAGTATTTAGGTTTGACGTTGTACTAAAGAAAGTAAAATACCAGTTGTACAGAGATTTTGAAATAAATTACTAAAAAGGTTTCTTTATTAATGCACCTTGGTACGTTGGAAATAGTGACCTTCATCGGGACCTAAAAATCTAAGGTGTTGAGTAAGTAAGAGACTATAAAAAAGTATGCAAAAAATCATAAAGATAAACTCCATCGACACGTGAATGTGGAAGTAATTGAACTTTTAGACAATACAATGCTAGTTCGGATGATAAAAAGTGTGAAGCCGTTTGCGGTATAATAGCTATAGTAAACTAAATAAAAATAATGCTAAACACACAACAAAATTGTGGTTTACAGTTGAAACGAAGCAAGAAAAACTTAAGTGAATCCTAAGTTTAAGTTTAACTTTTCTAGTAAAATAAGTTAAAACAAAAGTGCTTAATAGTCTTACTGACTAGATTGTAATACAATAAACACAGTGTGTTTGACAATAATAAAAATATATTATAGATTGGGATTTATTATTGCAAACCAGTAACCCCAAGATTTTTGATAGTCATTCATCCTTTAAGTAAATGTTTAATAATCCGTGTCCATAATTTAATAAAGTCTAAGAAGAAGCAGGTAACACGGGCACAATACAGAGTTGTCATTGTTAACATTGAAAATTTCTGGCCGCCATTAAATAATAAGGTTTTAAGATTTTTTAAATGTTTTAAAATGACGCATGCCAAGAGACAAAAAACTAAATTGTATTGTGCCTTGTTTTTAGGACCTATTTTTTTCCAATATATTTTGGATTTTTCGGTTGGAACGTTAAAAAATACTTGTTTGTTATTTTTGACAAAATCAAATATCGTCCTCATAAACAAGGATTTATAAAGGTTTTTACCTTTTCGAATTTTATTATTATAATTTTAGGAAATATATATTCTTAAAATGTTCTAAAACCGAAAACAAAATTAAAATCTTTCAGTCTTATATGAGGTCAAAAAATATTTTAATAGTATTTATATAAGTAAAAAATAATAATGGTTTTTTATATTTAGACATAGCTTTGTGTGAACAACGACAAACGACTGAAACATTTTGTGGTTGGAATTTTTTAAATGCAGAACTTTTTATAAAAGGATCTTCCTGAATATTGTATATCTATAAACGAAAAAGCGGAATTATTGCATGACTAAAAGTTCATATACCTTTACTGGTGTCCCATATTAAACTGTCAACAAAATATGTTTTTAGAATTTTAAAAATTAAAAGAAAACTTCGTGGCTAAGTAGGTTTTGTTTCTCTTGCTTTTTTTCGTGTACCGCTCTTTAACATTTTAGTGAATAATTTCGTAGTTTAAGCCTATATTCAATCATATATATTTTTAAATGATGCATAAGAACTGAGACAATTATTATTCTTATATATATATTATTATATATACATTTTTTAAAAATGTAATAAGTATTTTTTATGTTTTACTGGATCGTCGGTATATGTGATAAAATAAAACTGGATATTTCAAGCTAAGCCAACGTTTCGATGTTTATTAACACCTTTATCAAGGCTAAAATGACAAAAAAATACACGTTAAAACTGATCTCTAAGCATTAATTAAGAAATATTTGAAAATTGATAGGTTTTTTAGTAAATAATTTTTTTACAAAAATAGTTAAGTTTTTTAAAGGTACATTACAACCAGGGTGATGAGCACACTTACCTAACTTGATGCAATCCTAGAGTTGTAAGGTATAATAACCTTTGTACTATATGCTATATATAACCACATCACAAATAACAAATTTGAATTGTTAGAATAGGTATATGTCGAACACGTTATTAAAAAATATAATTTTGAAAACGAATTTTACTTGTTTTCTTGTCAAATGGAGCTAAGATAAAATATACCAAAATTTCGCGTTAGAGGGTCAGTGACACAGAATTGGTAGTCTTTAAAATTTTATGAAACTTTTAATTATGTTATTGTAAACAGAACTTAAATTGTCAGTGTCCGTCTTTTTGTTCACTGTATTATATTATATTATATTATTATATCATGTGATTGGATGCACACCATCTCACTGATCAACCTTTTTTGATAGTTACTTTCTTTGTCAAGTATCTTGACATCGTTGAAATTAAATTGGTGGTTAACAGTGAAATGGTGTGCAGCCAAAGCAGTTTGTTCTTTTTTATTTCTGTGTTTTTCTTCGCAAGACCGTCTATGTTCAGCTACTCTATTTTTTAGTAGTTGCTTCGTTTGCCCAACATAGACCTTACCACATTCATACTCGCACGGGATGCTGTATATAACGTTAGATTCATAATCTTTATTTGGTTGGTCTTTTAATAGAGTATAAATTTCTTGCAGTTTTTTTATGATAAAAGACAATTCTATGGGAATCATTGTTTAACAATTGTTTTAATTTTTGGGACAGCCCATTCACGAAGGGAACCTTAAAATACTTGGTAGGTAGACTATATTAACAATTCGTGTATTTTCAGCGGAATTTTGATTCAAAACAATGTTACAGATATTTTCCGGATATGCGTTTTGTTTCATTTTTTGTTTAAATTTTTCAAGATTATCATTTAGAAATTGACTATCGCTAAGTTTTACGATTTTATCTTTTAAGGATTTCAAAATAGCTAATTTTTGATGCAAAGGGTGTCTTGAATATCCAGTAAAACATAAATAATTCCAAGGGATACGAATTGCATTTAATAAGTATTTTTGTTGGTAGAGTCGGGGACTTTTTCAATTGCCGTTGTATTTTCTTTTGTCAAAATTAATCATTTAAATAAATCAAAAAAAATAAATTTTTAAATATGTATGATACAGACAGAGAGGTAAGGTTCACAATTTTTTTGTTTTGGTTTAAACTACTTTTCCGAATTTTAAATAGGAATTTTTTATTTTCGAGGGCGGCAATTTAAAAAGTCCCCGACTCTACTAAATTTTACCTATAAACGGTAAAAAAAAGTTTAAGATTGTTGCTTATATCTGGGATGTTTATTAAAAAAAACAGCTAAAGAAAACAGAAAAAACTGAAGATTATCAGAGTCGCAAAATAGTTAATTTCAAGTTCTGTAAGGAAATCTTCCTTACCTAGGAAATATGCAACACGTAATCCCAAGACCATAGTTGTGGGAACTTACGGTACTAAAATTTGTTTTTTAATTAAAAAAATTCTTGGTAAATTTTGTTCAAAACTTTCATTTATTTTTTGTGTCAATCAGTGTCCTTATGACAGAAAGTTTAATGGCTTGGCCCTCTTATGATTTACGATCTAGAGTTCAGTATTAACCTAGGAGCATAAATGGGCCAGTAAACTCGTATTATTAGGGACATTTTGAGTCGCGTATTTTACACTTTGTTACCCTTACTGTTATTACTGAGTCTGCGCATTAGCCACTTCTTGCTCTTTTTTGTTATTTACGGTAACGGGGTCCGGTACTTACGGTGGCCGTCCTTTAATGTTGAACCGTTATTTTTTAAGGTTAGTTTTGTATTAATTTTTTTAATGCAGTCGAATTTTTTATTAAAATTTAGTAGCTTGGTTTGTAAAAAGACATACATCAAATTAAAATAAATAAACAAATAAAAATAAACAAAAAATTGAGGGTGAAACTACTAAATAACCGTTTCTGTGATGCTTATCTTTAGTGTTTCAAAATCTATATTTTTTGCCATGAATATTACCGTTATTCTTAGTAACATTAACGGTAACAGCTGTCAAATTTTCTGGTTTTTAACTGACCCAAAATGTCCCTATTGTTTGGTCGTAGGTAAAAATAATGGGGACATTTTGGGTCAGTTAAAATAATAAAAATTTGGCAGCTGTTACCGTTATTTTTCCTAAGATTAACGGTAACATTAAGGGCAAAAAAAAGAGATTTTGGATCACATAAAAATAACATAACAGAAATCAGGTGTTCCTGTGTCAAGTTAGTAGTTTTACATCACCTCAATTTGTTTGTTTATGTTTTTTTAGGAATTCCCAAATTTTTAATTTGGTGTTCTGTGATTTTCATTAAAAAATGGATGAAAACATTAGGGCAGTATTAAATAGAAATGAACCAGTGAATCATGATTTAGTAAGAAGCAGACCAACCAGAGCTCAAAAAACGCGGACGCGCACAGTCAAACCATAGCAAAAAAATGGTTGGTTAGAAATATAGCAATAACGGTGCAATAACGGCGCAATAACATTAAAGGTCGTCCACCGTAAGTACCGGGCACCGTTACCGTACATAACAAAAAAGGAGCGAGAAGATGCTAATGCGCAGACTCAGTAATAACAATAACGGTAAAAAAGCGTAAAATACGTGACCCAAAATGTCCCTAATAATAAATTGACTTGTTTGGTTATTAATGTCATATGACTTGAGCGCAACGTCATTTGTATGCATTTGGAACACCAAAACAACAAAATTTAAGAAAATGATTACCTGATGACCTCAAAGAAGAGACAGGGCCAGGACTGCATGGTAAGGGCATGTCACTAGGACGAACCATCCGCCCTCTTAAACGACTGTAACCCTTATAAACACGACTCATTATTAGCTATATTTGAGAAAATTAAAGAAAGAACTAACATGAAACTCTGCTCAAATGTGTTAGGTACTTAAAACAAACAACTTTAAACTAAAAAAAAATTTGATACCTTAGGGCAACCTCTAGGAACCTAAAAGGCACATTGGTGAAAAGGTAATTTAAAGTTCTACAAAAAACTACAAAACCATTTTTCTCTTAAAATTACAGCTTTCGTCAAAAATCCAAAAAACTTCATTATATCATATTATGTTACTAGATAGTCGCTTGTTGACCTCCGTTATTTTTGCATGTAAATGCAAATTTGACGTCAGAGGCTGAAAGCCGTTGCTTTTTGGAACACAATTCGAGGTCAAATGCAAGATGGCGCCTCAAAAATGAAAAAAAAAACAATTTTGGAAAATTCATTACTTTGCCATTTGTGAACCGATTTTTTAGATTTTTGACGAAAGCTGAAATTTTAGGAGAAAAATGGTTTAGTAGTTTTTTGTAGAGCTTTTAATTACCTTTCCACCGATGTGCCTTTAAGTTCTTAAGGAATAAAAAAGGTCGAGGAAACATTGCAAAATCCTGGGTCGGCCATATGTATATTTGAAAGAATATAGACTACAAAAACTAAAAACCTGCCTCGCGTTATTTAGAAGGATAGAGCCTTTTAATTTTTGAAGCATTTTTCCATTTTTAAAACTTTCATGTAAAAGTGACATTTTGGTTTCCTCAGGCCAATTTCGTAGTTTGTTGAGCATAACTCAAAAACTTTTTAACTTATGATAAAAATGAAACATAATATGGATACAACTTGTCAATGCTCATCTTTTTTGCATCTTGAAATTTTTTTTGTAAAATCAATAATTTCTCTATAAAACGCAAAAACACTAAAAAAAACATGATGAATTTATTCATAAATTATTTTTGCACTATAATCCCAATTAAATAAAAATAAATTTAAAAAAATCGGTTGAGAAACAAAAAGCTTATGAGTTTTCCAAAATTCTTCTGTTACGTATTCATGTTTGAGCCGCCATGTTGTATTTGGCATAAGGCTGACAGATGTCCAATAAGTGGAATTGTGTTCCGAAAGGTAAGGGCTTTCAAGCCCTGGTGTCAACTTTGCATTAACACGAAAAGTGCATAAAGGCGAATAGAGTATGACTTGAGCGCCAGGTCATTTGGAACACCAAAATTTAAGAAAATGATTACCTGATGATGTCAAAGAATCGACAGGGCCAGGACTGCATGGCAAGGGCACGTCACTGGGACGAACCACCCGCCCTCTTCCACGACCGTAACCCTTATAAACACTACTCATTATTGGCTATATTTGATAAAATTTAAAAAAACTAACATGAAACTCTACTCAAATGTGTTACTTAAAACAAACAACTTTAGCACTAAACTAAAAAGAAACGACTTGCCACCAAACTAATAAGCCTTTTTCCTTTCCAAGAAACAATATTAATTACCAAGTGCTAATAGCATTATTTAATTATAAGTATTTTTGACGATATTTAAGAAAATAAAACAAAAAACCCAAAGGAAGGTATTTAGAGGAATACATGGTTACAGGTAGATAATTATTGGAATTCTTGTTATGGTTATGTACAGAGTGGACACTTTTGATAGGAAACGCCCATTTCTAGAGGAGCTAGAAAAAGGTAACCACGGGCTCGATTTTCGTAAAAAAATGAATGCCGAAAATCGCACATCGATAACTTGAACCACTTAGAAGATATAGGGTAATATTCAATTTGGTGCTTTTTCGACCCACCCCCGTAACTTGTTTATTTATAAATATTTTTTATTTCTGTAAAAACATTTTTAAGAGCAATTCAGTGGTGTATTTATTTTTTTACAAAAAATTATGGTTTTGAAGCTATGATATAAACTTGTATTTTTTCTTATGGACCACCCCCGAATTCTTACATATTCTGCTTTGAAATTAAATTCTCTTTCTAAATATATAAAACACTTGATAGGTACTTTTGTTTTCAAACTTTGAATTTATTGCTGGTTTTAAATTATTTTTGATGAATTTTTCATCAAGTGTGCCATGCTTAAAAGAAAAACAAAATACCTAGGTAATATAGAACGATGATGCATTATATTTATTATATTAACTTATTGGTGCATGGTTATTTTTAGGGCAATTAAAAACTAAGAACAAAACTTAAATAATTTAAATGACATAGAAAACTACCAAACATAAGAATAAATTAAACAACACAAAATAATATAAGAAAACACTTAAACTGTAACTTAACATTTTATTTTAAACTAAATTAAGTATTAAAAATCATTGAACTTTTCTTACTCTTGTAACGTGTCATTTTTGCGTTTAAGGCAACGTTACATATTTGTTTATTTAGGTAAATAATCAAGGCTCTTCGACTCGTCTTTCTGTACACAAATTAAGGGTATTTTATAGAGCTAGGTTTGGAGGTTATATAGTGTCCAAAAAGTTACCTTATAAAGGAGACATTCCATCGAATTACTGTGGACACTACGCACACCGTATTATCTGGACATCGTGGTTGGAATTCGGGATCACAGGTTTCGGAAAAATCACATTAAAACTCTTGATTGTTTTGTTTATCCGTAAAATTTCATAATTTTCTTTGACGTTCACGAAGATAGACAGCTAATCTGCTGGGGAATGGCGGCGTTGCCGCATCACAAATGGTTTCAGTAACAGGAAGGAAACATTTAGATGAACATTTCATTCCCTTACGTTTATTTTCGAGGATATTGGGACAATCCGAACCTCATAGCTAGTTGTGATAGCACGAAAACATATTTAGGTCCACGGTTTGACCAGTAACAACCGAGGCTCCGTCCACTTTGATATCTTTATTAATTTGATAAGGAGAAGATAAAATTAATACGAGTTATGCACTTTCGTAGATGGGAGATGGACGAGGGATAAAAACCAAGACTAAAAGAATAAACGAAATCGTGTGAGTTAACATCTGAACACTATTGTGCCGAGTTTGAGTAGTAGTTCAAGGTGTATTTTTAGGTTCAGGTTCAGAAACAACTTTATTACTGTAGAAATGTTTTACAAAAATGGCGTTAAACCATATGAATATTAGAGAAAACATTTATAAAGAGCAAAGGAAACGTTTGACTAAGACTGTAACTAAAATACAACTAAATTCTACACTTAGTATAGCTTTACTCATATGGGAATTGGTTGAGTGTTCGAATATTCCTGGGTTTGATACATGCTCGAATCTCCAGTAATTGAATTTACAATTGATGGTTTCAATGCTGAGCTTCTTATAGTCCGGCTGGTTATTTTCCTCCTACTTGCTATGTTGGCTGGGGTCCGGTAGGCAAATGTTCGGTCTATGTATGGAGGGTGTCTTGACGTCCTTGTTATAAAAATTCCAACCGTGGAAATAGATCCGACAACATCTCAGTGTGCGTTTTACGTGTTTTCTATCCCCTTGGTCGGTGCTGCCCCCTATATACCGGTATGGAAATATTGTTGTATTTCCTCATTGGTTAGTTTGAAAACCGCGGGTTTTTCCTCCAGTTTCGCAAACCGCATTTAGGGTTTTTTTTTGGTGAGAGCGTTTTTTAAATAGGTTTGCATCCTTATTTGAATCTAACCGGGAAAATTAGGTTGGTATTGCGTTTTACTGTCCCCCACCACATTTACAAAATGGTTTCCGGCGACTTCATTTTTTTGTGTTCTCGACATAGTGCTTTGTCTCTTCCTAACGAATTTTGGCTGGGATCGCCTTTGTTTTTGGTTATTGGCACTGCAGCGATTGCAGGAGATATCCCAGAAACTGTAGAAGTGAGTCCGTCGTATTTAGGCGAATCCTGGAGTGACGCTCATACCCTCTGAGGGGGATTTAAGTCGGCCTACGCCATTTGTACGGGAAATAAGAGCAGTGCACCGTCCATTCCATCGACGGGACAGTTGTGCTGGTGGAACGAGGTTCTGTTCCATCGACGAGCCAGTTGTAACCCTGGGAAAGGGTTTTACGCTCGGGCAAAGATCCAGCACACTTTTGAAACCACGTGCTGCCCTAGTACCATGTGCTAGTTAGTCAGGAGGGGAGACGCGGGCAGAATTGAACCCGGAGTAGCAGGAGGAGAACAAACCAGAGCAGCAGTAGTAGGGGAATGTCTGGAAACAACTCCAGGTTTATAAACTAAAACACACATTTATTCATACAATAATCAAGGACCAAGGTAAGAGCAAGCTTTAGATATAATTTTTCTTTTCATATAATTTTCCATATATCGTTAAGTACAACTTTTGCTTTTCTTGTACACGCAAGATAAGGTATGACGTCATGACCAAAATTTTGCGGCATAACTATTTATCTAAATTGTACTGTACCATTGAAAGAGTTTGTTTCAACTTGGCTTCACCTTTATTTTTTTCTTCATAATTTGCTATTTTTACCCCTAGTTTTCAAATTAAAATATACAAGATGAACTAAATTTTTGTGTCATTTGTACAACCCAATGAACCAACTTTGCAGAGACAAAAAGAGAGATGAGGTTATATTTTTTTGCAGTTTCCTTACATTGTTCTGCCTCATGGGGTAGATCTCGGACTGGGTTGCTGTCTGTCTCATTCTACCTAACGTAGAATGATGACAGCAGATATTTGGTCCAGATCTCCCCTATGACAGAATAATTTTGGAAGTATAACTGAGTCTCACACTACTGACTCAGATGTAGGTACACTATGACCTGTTAAGGAGTCCATCTACCTGTAAAGTGCTTCTAGTTTTGCCATCTTAATTCAATCTTTTAAATTTTATTTTGTTTATTAGTCAATTTTTTTTTTGTTTTTTAATTACACAAATACTCTGGAAGCCTCGGAAGTAAGTAGAGTTTCATTGTTTGGCTACAACGTTTGGGTTGAACTGTATTTTAATTAAGATCTTCTTTGTAAAACATTGATATTAAAACACTGTGGCGCACGTAAAATTTTCTTATTTCTGAACCCCCCCCCTTCTCCACTGTATAAAAGTTACCGGGCATATCAATGTTTTACCTAGCTGGAAAATACAGTTCTGCTTCCAGATATTTGTTTAATTATTCAGTGGTTTTGTTGTGTCACAAGTTGGCAAATTGTCATTATTCTAATTACAGGGTCACAAAATGGCGGCAACGTCTTTAAGCTGCCACAAATGTCACCCAACGCATTTTAATAGGCCACACTCTGTAAGGTTTAAATTAATATTTTTTAGAACTCGCATGGCAGTAGTTTCTGGAAGACCTGTATTTAACTCTAATTTCCTTATAGGAAAAATGGACTGGTTTTGAATTTCTTAAAAAGGATTATTTCTTCTAATTCTCTGTCTCTATTTCGGGCTTCATATATTTTTGGTCTTGGTTTTTTTAACGAATTAAGTTTCGCTGCAATCGAGAAAACATATCTCGAAAGGGTTGTCTTCTTTCCATGTAAGGCTCTAAGTAAAGATTGCTGGCAGCCTGAGCATCATGATGTGATTCCCAATAACACTTTAACATGTCAAATTTAATAAAAGAAGGAAAATAAAAAACAAGCGCCATTTAATTAAACAGTTTGACAGTAGTAGGAGTAGATCCTTTCTTTAATTTGTCATATGTCTATTTTAAGCATGGCATATTAGATTTAGTTTAAAGGTAAATTATACAAAATTTCTCAAACATAATTTAAAAATAGCAATGGAATTAAGGTTTGAAAAAAAAAGTGTTATATATATTTAGAAAGAGAATTTAATTTTGAAACATAATATGTAACGGGAGGTGGTTCATAAGAAAAAATACAAGTTTATATCATAATTTTAAAACCATCATTTTTTGTGAAAAAGTAAATACCCCACTAAATTCCTCTTAAAAAAATGCCTTAAGAATGTCTTTAGACAAATAAAAAAAGTTCATAATTAAACAAGTTACGGGGGTGAGTCGAAAATGCACCAAATTAAAAACCACCCCATTCATTTTTTTACGAAAATCGAGCCCGTTGGTTAGTTTTTTCTACCTCCTCTAGAAATGGCATCCTCTAGCCAAGGCCTCCAGTAGACTTTCTGCAAGAATTTTTAAATTTGTGACAGTAGAACGACTACTAACAAAACCATGTTATTCTGCTATTAAAGTTGTTTTTAAGAGAGGATATATATTGGAAGCCACCAGGGATTCAAGTATTTTTGCAAAAATGTTTATATTGCCAGTTTTAAATATAGGTATGTACCACAAAACTAGTTTTCCACTTTGAAGGAAAAATACCTGTATCAAGTGAAAGCTTAAATATTTTTTTCAAAATAAATCATAAAATAAATCTACAGTTAAAAATAAAAACTGGAGATATGTTATCAGGACCACTTGAAAGACATAAATTTAATTTCTCAATATTATTAAGCATGTTTCTGAAATGTTACATGAACCCAACCCAACACACCTTTCAGAACTTGGCACATTTCCCAAGTCAGCATTCTCAGAGTTTGTATGGACAGAAGCAAAGAATTCCTTAAAATACTTTGTTATTTCTTGTGGATTAGTTGAATTAGAATCATTAAACTGCATTAAATTAGGTAATTCAACATTTTTTCTTTTATTTTAAACATATTTCCAAAATTCTTGTTTATTAGTTATTGAGCTTTCCAAATCAATCATATGGTTATGATGGCAGGTTATCTAGAAGTCTTTACATTGTTTCTGAATATCAGACAAAATTTGATAATCAATCAATGATTTGCTGGTTTTGTAATCTTTGTGTGCCTTTTTTTTATAAGATCATATCTTTCAATTCATGAGGATACCATTTAGTAAAAACCCTATTTTTGCAACGATGACTTGGGACAAACTCCTTTATTACATAATTTAAAATGTCATATAAAATTTCAACAGCTATATTAACATCACAAACATTCAATAAATCATTCCAATCAAAAGATCCCAAAAAATCATCAATGAAAACATAATCTACATTTTTAAAATCATTATAACAATAATCATACTTAAGAGTATTCAACTTTTCAATCTGAATGTCAAACTTTATTGCCAGATGATATTTATCACACTTTACAAGAGGAAAATTAAGTCCAGAAAATTTCCTACATAGTTTGGTATTGAATTAAGCTGTCTTAGGTTTAAATATGCTGCAAAGTCAAATATGCTGCAAGGTCAGCTATGGTTTCACTCTTTTTTGTAATGATACCATAAATCTTACTTCCATATTCATCATTTATCCAAGATGTTTTTGGTAGATTAAAGTCCCCACACAGATATATGGCTGTATATTTTCCGCCCTGGATAATCTCCTTCACTGCCAATGCACAGGCAATATAAATATCTTCTCCAGCATCAGGCGGAATGTATGTGCAAGCAAGAAAGATTTTATATGAGCCAATAGTTAGTTGCACAAAAACTGCTTCAATATTTTTATAACTAGATGTAATACTGGCTGAGGGCAGACATTTGTTAATGGCAATCATTGAACCACCTTTAGTTGTGTGTATACTAGTGCTGGTATTCCTATCAGTATGATAAACATTATACTCTGGTATATCTAATTCTGAGCTACTAAAATCCAAGGAAAGTGAGGTCTCTGTAATCATTATACTATCAAAATCTTCAACATTCACCAACGATGAAAACTCTTTTAATTTGGTCTTTAGGCCATTTTTATTTTGATAGTATGCGTTTATCTTTACGCCTGATTGATGGCCATTTGTGGGAAATCCCTTGCAGTATTTGTACTGTGTTTCTTAAAATTAAACCCCCTGAACATCACTCCACTTGGCCAAAATTCGCACTTCGATATTTCCTCATACAACAGTGAAAAGATTTGAACTTTAAAGGAGTGGATACCTCACCACAGTCCTGAGATGTTCGACAATAAGGTCATTTTCTTGTGGGATCTTGATTTTGCTTGTAATATGCTACCTAACAGTATTCACATGAACAGTCTGTGAAGATCTGCCAATGTAAAGCCACATTTTGAATTGTGTAGCTGCACTAAAATTAGTCCCTGAACCCCATTGTATTTGTTTAGATTGAGGTTAAGTTTTAGTAATGACATTCGATCAGATCATCCAATCCCTCTATTTTCCTATATGCAAAGTATAAAGAGGCAGCCCTCATATAAATAATTTTTTGCTTAAGATTTCTTTTTACATGACTTAACATATTGCCTTTTTTATTTGCCATTTTTAAGGGTGTTAAGAAATCGATTACTTTGCTAATTTAAACTATTCTGTATCTTTAATAATAATACAGTGGACACTTGAAACTGCCTGTATATAATGTTCTTAACAAGTTAAAGATCTAGAAGAAAAGTTAATCAATAATAATAATTAATAAAAAATTAACAAAAACATTTCAAAATCAAGATTAACTACACCTAACCTTGGATAGGCCTAATATAAGAATTGTTATAACTTCTTGTTTGGCTTAAAAAACATGTTTCTTCTTTTTCTTTTTAAATGAAAATAATTTTTTGAATTTGGTGATTTTTTTTTCTGGTCTTACCTAGAGGCCCTTCATATGAAAAGAACTGTCAAAATATATCCTGGGCCTCTAGTATTACTCATTTTAATCAAAACCTCACAAAAACTTATTAGGTATTTTGAGTTTCAACTGTGTATGAAATGTATTAGAAAAAATTAGTAACAAAATTTGACAATATTTCAAGGCTGATATATCATGGCTTATAACTAGCTAGAAAGGTATCAGATTTGTCATGGATTTATTTTAAATATGACAAAAAAGTACTATGTATAATACTGGGTAAGTATAAAATTTTACAGGAAATAAATAAATGTTTAAATAAAATATACATTTTCTAATTATTGATAACCCTATGCATCCATTATAACAGCAGGAGACCAAATTAAAATATCAGTTTTCTCAACTTGGTGACATATTTTATTTTTGTTTAAACTAGGTACCTATTGCCCTAATATCAAAGTTTTAATGTGTTCTAAATACCTAGGTATATGTATGTATCTTTTGATGTATTTAACCAGTTTTAATGAAACTCATGACATTATAAAAATGTAAGCAAAAAAGTATCAATTACTGGGATATCAATAACAGGAATTCCACAAACTTTCCCTATTAATAATGGGTTTAGTACTATTTGGAGTGACCCGACAAGGCACATGCCTTTAATAGTACTGAACCAACCTACACTGAACCAAACTTAAACAAAACCCAACAAGACTGGAGAACCTGTTTTCTTGATCATAACATTCTTTTCAAAGCACTTTTTTAAAATGTACAGCTTTCTTATCCAAAATCAAGGTTTTTTGTCATTGATTTCCTCATTTACTCTAAACGCATATGGTCACCCTATATTATGGTAAGAATGACAGCACATATATCAAGGCCAACTTTGGGCAATAACTCTGCAGGTGCTCAGTTTAGTAGTTATAAATGTGAATAGAATTCCATGGTACCACTTTTTATTTACTGATAAATAGTAAACAGGAATTAAAAATCTGCAGGTGAATTTTTATAAACTAGTATGCACAGCACACCATATGTTATAAAATAAATAAATAGACCACTTACCTTGAGACCCCGGGCCAACAGCCGGAGCATTGGCACCCTTCAAATTGAGCCAAGCGCGACCCCTGCCGACTCCAGCCATTTTATAAATAAGTGCTACTCTAAATTTTTAAACCTACTTAAAATATTCCGCGCAAGAGAGACCTTTCTTAATCTTACAGCAAGGAAATTATTTAAAATAAATATTTTTGTTAATTTTTTTTTATTTTAATTTTCTAACCTCACTTTCCTATCATGGTGTGACGTTTTGATGTCGCTGAACTCTAAGGACACTGAATCGCAAAGTCAAGTACGAATTAGTTATTTCTTTGTCCAAAAATAAAGAAAAGCCCATTTTAAGCCAACCTTTTATGATTTGAATTTCATCCTGCACAGTCTTCGTAAACTAAAGGCCTTCACACACACAATTTACGTAATCCGTAGCATGACGCATAGCGGGCTTTCAACCAATCAGCGATCGAATAGCAGCGGCCATATTGGATTTACGTAAGAAAAGTCCATAAGGTTGAACTTCTTACGCGTTATTTTTTTTTGTGTGTGATCGGCTTAACTTTACGAAGGCTGCGTATCCTGACATCTTCCACTGAATTATTTTTTGTGTCTCAGAAGAGTTCGGTTCGGCCCGCTTTAACGGTCAATATGCGTCTGAAATTTGCTTGTGTGACCTTATTGTCATCACAGATTAGGTAAATAAGTATAAAAAATTGTCATAACATATAAGCGGACCGAACCGTCACAGATTAGGAAAAACCGTGGTCTTCTGTGCTTATTGTAAAGGAAACGTGGTAGTTCAAACAGAACAAACTCCCCACGGTGGATAGAATATACCGGTGTTCGGATCTTATAAATATATGTCGAATTTTCACGTCACTGGTGGTCCAGCTGATTTTTAGAAACGAAAGTTAGATTTGATATGAACAACTAATATTTTTTGATTTTTTTTGAAAACTAAGGCAATTTTCGTACTATTTTTTAGTATATTCTTATAAAATAATATTTTTGAGACATACCAGTCGTTATTTTTTTTAGCCCGCTTCATTTCTCTTTACACAAAAACTAAAATTCGAAGAAAAGAATGTATTCGTTTCAGCTTCAAAAATTATCCGCTGACCTCTTTGTTTACTACCCAATAATCCTCGGTTCACCTTTGATATTAAACGATCACATTTATTTTGACTTGTAGTTTAAGTTTTGTGTAATAAAAAATAAAGCAGGCTAAAAAAAATAACGACAATACATCTAGAAAATTACATTTTATAAGGATGTACTAGAAAACAGTAGAAAAATGGCCTTAGTTTTCAAAACATTCAAAAAATAATAGTTGTTCAGTTGGACACCAGTGACGTGGAAAATTCGACATATATATATATATATATATATATATAAGATGCGAACACACGTCTATTCTATCCACCGTGCAAACTCCCTACGGGGTCCAGAGATATTAGAACATTATTATTGTTCTAATATCCGTGACGGAGTCACGGTCCGTAAATAAACCGGTTGTCTGGTAACTCCCAGCCAATAAGAACTCGGCAGAGAGACCGTAACTCTTCTGAGCCTATACGTTATATTATGAGAGAAATAAAGATAGATGCCGTAAAAATACCAAATTTTATTACAAAACCAAATAAATTAAAAATTTATGATAAACATTCCAACAGTTTTATAAATATCAGATTCAGGACACGATTATAAATACTTTTCCTAAGTTAATTCGACACTCTTGTTCATACTAATTTAACTTTTTTCGCCGAACACTGCAATATTGATTTTTTTTGTAGATAGGTGGTAGTTTTTTTTGAGAAATTTTATCAAAAAAATTAAAAGAAAGGAAATTGAAATGGCTTTAAGTCAATGGCAGTAAGGGAACATTCATAAATTACATAACACAATGATTTTTGATCCCCCCTTCTTAACGCATGTTAAGAAAAATTATAATAAAAATACATTGACTGTAACGCTAATATTCCTTCCCTCCTACTTGAGCATGATACAGGGTGTTCCAAGTTGAGTGTCCACCATTGCTAACTTTTTATTATTAAAGATAGAAAAAAGTTTAAATTGTCAAACTAGTAGAATTTTTGATGTTCTTTAAGATGCTCAAATAAAAAAATCGAACGTTGAGAAAATTCTACCCGTTTGCCGAATTATTTTTTTTCTATTTTTAATACTAATAAAGTTAGCAATATGGTAGACTTTTTAACTATTGGAACACCCAGTATATAATTTAAGAATGGTCCTCATCAATTTTGTTTTTAAATCATATTGCAAGTAACAAAAAACTAAACCTATCTAATTATAGAATAGTTACAAAATAATTTTCTTTAACTTTTTTACTGTTTTTAGACTCTCAACAGTCCCTGTATCATAAAGCTTTCGTTTGATTGTGAATTCATTTTGCTTTTTGGTATTTATAAATTTGATTCTTATACTTAATACAAATAAATTTACCAATTTATATGGAATAGAAACTTTTTTAAATATAAATTTAATGGATCGCTTCACAATATTTGCTTTAATAAATTTAAAATTGGCACCATGCAATTATATGAACCATTTGTCCATTTTGTTAACATCTTCTTTCCATGATGGTGAAGGCTCAGTTAGGCCTCCAAAAGAAAGGCTTTGCACCCAAGATAGCATGGCATATGAATGCATGTTGATTTGTTCATTTCCATATGTATAGCAACCACGTTCAGGGAACTCATTGTGATGCTTTCGTGCTAAAATCCTGCAATATAAACTAAACCATCTTTTTCTAAAATTTATTTTAGTTAGTCTTAAATACTCTGTTTCCACCAATGCATGCCCACCCCGATTCAAAAAACGCTTCAGGTGACGCTGCATTTAAAACCGGTGCAAATCCATGGCCCATCACGTGTGTTTTTTTAATCGGTTCATGGGCATGCATTGGTGGAAACAGGGTATAATACATTTATAGCAAGCAGGGACCAGATAAACACTAGAGACCCTGTATGTATGACATAATCTTTAAAATCAAACGAACTTACCTGAAGTTCGATCGTAGTTATACCAGCATCTCGTCCGAAAGGTCATTCCCACCCGTCCCTTTAAACATTTGTTCTAGTGACCTAGATTCCATTCTGGAGGTCATTACCCCTAAAACGAAAACAGAAGAAAATTTTGAGAACCGCTTTAAAATAAGATGGAGGACAGAGATCGGATACTGGTTGGGTCGGATAGAAAGGGTCAGTTCCGAAATTCCGACCTTTAAAATATGTGGCGTCATCTAGTAGCATCAGAGTATACTACATAGTAAGTTATCTATGACCTTTCGGACGAGATGCTGGTATAACTACGATCGAACTTCAGGTAAGTTCGTTTGATCGTTTAAATATGTCATACATACAGGGTCTCTAATAAACACTACGTACAAGACGACAAGACCCAAAATGTACAAAGTTTCCTGGCAAAAGACGAAATTACACTATAAACAGCGTTTGACTGCTGATTGCTAGGAAAACTGTGACGTAGCTCTGACGTCACGGCCGTCATGACACCGAGTTACCAGACAACCGGTTTATTTAAAGACCGTGCTACGGGGCTCCTTTTTTGAAAGCACCATATATCTATTGATATATGGAAAGCACAAATCTACATAACCCAACTTTCTATTCATCGTGTTTACAAAAATAAAGGTAGTTTTATAATAGACAATTTTAAGAATTTGTAATATAAAATAATGGAAGGTGATGAGGGCAGTACTAAGAAGAAATCGCATAGGGAAAGGAATTCTGGTAAAGCTATATTTGATTTTTAAAAATGTTTGTATTGTGTATTTATTTAACAAACTTTCTAAAGTAAATAAAAAAATAAATAAATAAAATAAAAAGAGGTTTATTGTACAAAAATAAAAGAAAAATACATCAAGCACAAATGGTGTGCATTACTACATAGCATATTTTCATACACACCTACACTGTACAAAATTACATATAACATTAAAATTAACAACACAACAAAACTACTAAAGTCCAAGATTTAAATCCACAATAAATCTTTGCAAAACCTTTTTATATGATTTATTATTTGTATTTCCTTTGGGAATTATGTTATAAATATATAGGCCCAAATAAATGAAAGAAGATTTAAAAAATTGTGCAAGATGAAGTGGTATTTCAAGTGTATTACTACTATTCCTAGTTGATATGGCATTAACGAGGGCATTAATATCACTAAGTCTTACTAAATGTTGCAAGAGGTACTCTGGACAACTATTTTTTAGTATTTTTTGAAGTAAAGTACACTATCGGCATCATAAAGGTGGTACATGATAAACATAGGTATTGGTGAAATTGCATGGTTAACAACTGGATTATCTTTTGACATGTTTTTATTTATTTGTCATATTGAAATACAAAATGACATATTCTTAAACAGTTTCAAGAAAATACAATGTGGGTGTCTTTGTTCATAAAAATGTTCACTCAGGGCTATCAAAATGGATGGGCCACAATCCTCCACTTTGTTGACGTCACATCCGGAGCTGATTTTTTTGTGATGGTCACATTACGACACAGCTGATTGTCTTTAACATATTGAAGTTGGAATGACGGTTCATGGATATTTGATTTTTTTTTAAATAAAGCCGTTTTTGAGATTGTTTTTACTATATTCTCGCAGAACAATTTTTTTTAATGTATAGTAAGCCCTAATTTTTCATAGCCGCTTCATTAGCTCACACAAAAATTAAGTTTAAAGCAGAAGCGAATGTGACAATCACATATGACAAAGTCAAATACATGTCAAATATAACAGTTGGCATGTGGTACATGGCAGGTAATTTGAATTCAAAATAAGGAATGCTAAATCTTGAAGATTTAAACCATTTAATCATGTTGCTTCCTTACAAACCTTTGGTGGAATATCGGGATGGTGTCTGAGAATATTTCACTGAAATTTTGCGGAAATCTGTAGTGCCATTTTGAAAATATCATAAAAAAACGTCTGACCTCCCATAAGACCCAATGTAAAATTCAGCCCCGGGAGAACAGCTGATTTTATCAGGGTCGTGGCCTCTATTTTTGTGTTGGCCTTGGTTCACTCTTCACTCACTTTTATGATGCTGCAAATTTACAGGGTCATTGGTTATATTTTTGTGGCTTTTATTATAGTAGGGGAGGGTGTGAAGATTTTGGGAACTTATTTTATTTGTCAGCAAACATTGATAAAACTCCTCCTTGATCAATTCTAAGCAAAATTTGTTATATGTATATGGGTGGGGGTTTTCTGGTGGGTTTCGGCACAAAAAAATTTATGGAACTTTTTTCTTAGTAATTCATATATGTTTATTAGTGAAAGCTACACTTAAGCTAGGTATAAAAAATAGTATGACTAATCTCTAAGTTACCTAAAAGAAATATCTCTGGCAAAATTGTCAAAAAATGAAATATTCAATTTTTGACAATTTTGCAAGAGATTTCCCATATTTAGAGATAAGTCAAACTATTTTGATACTTAGCTTAAGTATGGCTTTCACTAATAAACATATATGCATTTTAAGAAAAAAAGTTCCTCAAATTTATAACTTTTTTGCATTTTGCACCTAAAACCACCAGAAAACCCCCACCCCTATACTGATCACGGAACAGTTTTATCAATGTTTGCTGACAAATAAAATAAGTTCCCAAAATCATTCATAGCTTTTCATGCATTTTGAACTGAACCCACCAGAAAATAGGAAGGGTATATGTAGACACTTTTTCTTAGAATTACTCACTGAAAAATTTCACAGCCTCCCATACTATTAGGGATTATTGTGGGTGCTAGAAATTTTTTTGTTCCATACTTATTATCTTTTGGGCTAGATCAGATTTCATTCCATATGTCAAATTTTGGCAGCAACTTTCTTAAGTTAAAGGCATGTATGTCTTAAATATATCAATACTGAGAAAGGGCCTGTTGGATTTCAAATTAACCCAAATGTATGGCTTGGATAAATACAGGCTACTGATAATGGGTGCTGCACCATCTCTTTTCTAAGCCTCTAAAAACACACATTTTCAGTTACCTTAAGATAAATACCTTTTAATTTGTTTTAAAAAATACCAAGTCAACTCAAGATAATGACTTTGTCCTCTAAAAGTTCCAAAATCCAAAGAACTTTCTTAAATCTAAATTATAATAAAATTTAACCCCAATTTTGACAACATCAAATCATTGCATTGACAAATTGTCAACATCATTTGAAAGCAGTTCCTGTCAAATTTTATTAAAAGTGTCTACTTTGTAATCCAATATGTTTGGGTTCATTTGAATCCAATACGGCGAAACACTTTAGCAGTACTGATATATTTAAGATGTATGTGGTTAAAGGGTATATTTTCTGTCAGAAAGAAATACATATTTTTCCTGATTTTAAAAACATATGGTTTAATAATATCTAGTTAAGCTATTTTTGAGTTATTTAAGTTACAAATTTACATTGAAGTATACAGAACCTTGGCACAAGTGGATTATGATTTCTGCAATTCAACAGTAATTTAAAACTAATATAACTTAAAAACAGCTTATCCAAATGTCAGCAACCTATATATTTTCGCCATTATGGCACATATAATTTTGACAAATAATTACAGGGTGTTCCTTTTAACATAGACAGTTGCTTTCAGAATTTGACATAAGGAATGACATCTCTGACATCTGACATAGTCCAAAAGATATTATGGCAAAAATGATGCAACTTTTGTATTTGAAGCTTTTTTCAACCTCAGTAGCCTAAAGTAACCCCTGAAAAAGGCTACTCAAATATAATCAACGACCCTGTTACAAACCTCAGTACATACAAAAGTATCTTCAATTTTAGTTATAAATAAATAGCTTTGCTAGCTAGTCTATGTTACGATTTGAATATCCGGAGAAAAAGAAAATTTTAGGACCTACTAATTTTCTTGATGTTTAATGCATGCAAATGTAACATAGACCGTTAGGTATTCTAAAACAGCATCACAAAAAAGTCAACTTCATTAAACTATATTATTTGGCAGATAATAAAGACTATATTGACTCTTATTCTGATTAAAACTGGATTTTTGAATATTTGTAAAAGCCTCTTACAGACCTGAACATGTCGACAAACATTGAGTCGCGCAACGACCCAAGCGGCGGTCCGAACACCAGTGTGGACGGAGCCACGGGCACGCTCGTAAACAATCCCACGAATACGCGAACGGTTCGCCAAATTCCAATCGCTTTTTGGTCTTTCCGCTCGTAGAAATCATACAAGCACATTCGCGGTTTTGTTCGCCGTTCGGCTCGTTACGGCGCTTAATGTTCGTCAAAATGTTCAGGTCTGTGCGAAGTTTAACATGGACCGTTGTAATTTATAATAATGTCATAATAATATCTGCAGGAAGAAAAGCAGAGAAAAAGAAAAACAAGAAAAAGGGTGAAGAAATCGAATTGTCTGACAAACAGAAAAATCCAAAAGCATTTACCTTCAACTCGGCCATTCGAGCTGAACGCAGATTTAGAAGAAAGCAAGATATTGACACGAAAAAGCAACACATTCCCGTAGTAGATAGGACGCCCATCGAACCACCGCCCATTTTGATTGCTGTTGTTGGACCACCCAAAGTTGGAAAGACGACTTTGATAAATAATCTCATCAAATTATTTACCAAGTCGCCACTAACCGACATCAAAGGTAATGGGATCGTCTATAAGTCAGATAAGTTTTTGTCCCTTAAATTAAATTGCACTTCAATAGAATAGAATATTTATCTTTTCGGCTACAAAAATGTACATAAGACAGGTCAATACTTCTTATGGGTTCAAAAACCTAGTTAATTTTTTGGTATAAATAATAAAAACTATCTAAAATTACATACTAATACTTTTTATTAGGTTTAAATGGACCAATTTTTTGTTGCGAAGGCAATTTTGTTTATGCTTCGACGTCTGCAAGTCGGCCTAACCGGCGAACCCGGTTATTTTAAGGCTAGTTTGGTATAAAATACATTCTTAAACACCATTAAATTATTTTTTAAATGATAGTTAGGTGATCTTGTTCCTCACAAAAGTTTGGTGGGAGGTAAGTTTCAGCTAAATTTCACAAAAATTCATGGTGCGGTTCTAAAAATATCGAGTCAAACCCATAGATATAGAAAAATAAATAGATCCCGCTTCGACTTCTGCGCAGCCTCAAATTGGGGGTTTTTGGCTTTGTCTCCTATGAGACAATTCGCCAGCACAGATTTTAAGGACAAGCCGTTAACCAAAGAGATCCCTATGATGAATAAACATAGTGCAAGCCACCACCCCTAGAGGTCGCGTTGAACAAAAAGTTGAAAATTTAATTGAAATTAATGGTTTCAATGTTTTACCATGAGGTTCGTTCAATGCCGCCTCGTTTCAAATCGTGCCTGTCAAAGTTGACCTTGCACAATCTGTGATAAAATCAGGATAAAATAACGGATTTCAATTTCACGTAGTGCTGGGGAGAGGGCCAGGTTTTTTGTTGCCAGTTCTACGTGTTAGTATGGAATTATAGGATGTAAACAATAAATATATTTAGGATGGATTTTTAAAATTATATCTTGCTCAATTGATCGCAAAGGTATCCTAACCTGGGCGTTTCTGGACAGGTTCGGACTCGTTGCGATCATTTGACGGTTAGACCTCCCAAAAAAAGAGGAAAGGGAAGCTATAATATTAAAAAAATACGAAAAGAATTAAATTAATTTAAAAAAATTTTGTCTTAATATTATGGATGTGGGGTGGGCCGGGTAAATACCCAGCGGTAAGGGTATTTATACGAGTAAATTGGGTATTTACCCAGAGTGCCATTATAATTACCCAAAACGAGGGTATTTATAAAAAAGTGAATAAGCACAGAATATATGCAAATATCGTCGAATGGTAGTGACTCCAGTGACGGTGAAGATGGTCACATTCTTTTAAGCCATTCAAGTGACAATATTAGCGGCGTTCACACGTAGACTTAAGTCATGCAGTTTTAGAGCATACGCTCCAATCGCGAGTGTCTTAACGTGTGTGTGAATGCGCTCCAGGCGCAAATGTTTGGAACGCGTGATGCGCTGGTTGAACCAGTCTTGCGGTACAAGCTCGGCTGAAATTTGTTATCAAACGGGTTTGTACCGCGCGACTGGTTTTTTTTAGTTCCTGAACAAGTGGCATATAATATGCCTGTATTTAGTTATTATATAGCATTTTTTTTACCTTCTTTTGTAATTTTAAAGTGCGGCGATGGCAGTAAATAATTATTTTACTTTCGTTATTCATCCTTAGATTACAAGTAGAATTAATAAAAGTCTCAACAAAAATTTCAAGCTTGCCTGAAAATCCAAACGCCACGCAATCACGCGAGGAACAAGAGACTTTTGGTATTCACACGCACGAGCTTTAACCGTCCAGTTTCACACGCGTGATTAAACCGTGTTGATTTTAGCAGCAAGATCTTGGCACGGCTCGCTCCAGTCCTCTCTCTAGCATACGCTCTAAAATTGCGTGACTTGAGTGTACGTCACTTATCTTACACAATAAAATCAACGGAATCGAAACATGTTTATTTTTTTATTTATGCCATTTCCTAGGCGTTGATTTAGCTACTAGTGGTGGGTATCTACCTCAGACACGGTTACTTTCGTCTACTTACAAGTACATGAAGTTATTTTGCTTTGACAAATGTTCTATTTACTTTTCTATTTATACGATCAAAACTCAATTCTCCTATAAGAGCTTATGTAGAATAAAATAAAAAAACAGTTGATTTTTCGAGGATTGAGATCTGTTTTTTTGCTATGATACCATTTTTGTTTTCTAGGACCCGTGACAATAGTAACGGGCAAGAAAAGAAGAATAACAATCATTGAATGCAACAATGACATAAATTCAATGATAGACTTGGCAAAAGTGGCCGATTTGGCATTGCTTTTGTGCGATGCTAGTTTCGGCTTTGAAATGGAAATTTTCGAGTTCCTTAATATCTGTCAAGTTCATGGAATGCCCAGAATTATGGGCATTTTGACACATTTAGATGTGATCAAGAATTCTAAAACCCTTAAAAATGTCAAAAAGACCTTGAAACATAGGTTTTGGACTGAAGTTTATCCAGGAGCGAAACTGTTTTATTTGTCTGGAATTTTGCACGGAGAATATCTAAGGAACGAAGTGAAGAATTTAGGACGGTTTATTTCAGTGATGAAATTTAGGTAAATCTCTAGTTTTATAAATACGGGGTGTTTTAATAATATACTATTCAGAGTGTCCCATTAAGGATGGCTTTCGGATTGATCTCAGAACCTACTACCGCTACGACATTTTTATAACAAAAATAAAATAAAAAATTACGATAGGGGTAATCAGATCTCCCGACTAGAACAATAGCATTTTTTGACGCTATGATTACCATCCACAAAGTCTTATTAACATTCCTTGAAAAATTCTGCATGAGTTGGTCCCTTCACATGTACCTCTATGTTACTTCCCCACGGGAAGGGAATAAAAATGTCACTTTTTATTTAAAAATTGTAGTGATAGGTAAACCTGTTCTTATTATTTATTTTATTTGTCAGGAAAATATTAAAGAATGCAAATTTTCATGCTTTGAATAATTTTTAAAAAAAGTAGCAAACCTAAGCATTTAAATTTCTTTAAAAATTTACGTTCAAACCCATATTTTTTACTTGATAAAGTCTTAATTTCTCCGAAGAAGTACAATTCGTTATAAAAAAACTAGGTAACACAAAATTCTTATGAAGAAAAGGCGCAGATTAGATTTTTTAAACTATTTTCAATCTTTTTAATGTAATTGGATGTCTTAATAAATAAAAAATGTAAAAAACAAAAACTAAAAAGTATTATCTCTATCGTCTTGTGTTTTGTTTTAGGCCGTTAACGTGGAGGCAAAATCATAGTTACCTATTAGGTGACCGGTATGAAGACCTTACAAATCAAGAATTAGTTAGGCAAAATCCAAAATGCGATAGAACTATTTCTTTGTATGGATACATTCGAGGAGTGCCACTGAAAAAGGATAATTCTGTACATGTTGCAGGTACATATCCTTCCGTTTTTGAAATTTGAATGAAATCAAAGTTCCCACTTACGATATTACGGCGTCATACGATTCTGTCGTATCTCACGTAATCATACGATTTGTCCATGGCAGTGGTTGTGTGGGATTGACAATACACAAACAAGCAAATTTACTTTTTCACCAAATGTTTTTAGCACGTCCCCCAATTTTTTAACTCATACATTTAGGCTAAAATTTGACAAACAAAAAAAATCCTGGGACTATCCGTACAAATATTTGACATGAAAGTCCATTTAGCCTTACAAATATTTTGTATACTGTGTACGAGTCTGTTCCATCGTTAATCAAATCATTCAACATTGTCGTGTTAGCTTTTGTATGACACACAGTATCGTAACTAGGCAACTAATTCGCTACTAGTAGTAATATCCATTGAATCATTTTTGATAAAAAAATTGACATTTGACATCTTCTATTAAAATATAACCACTATCTGCTTGATGTGTTTTCCTCCTTGGTTTTATTAGTTAATAAAAGGAAAATTGGCTGTAAAAAGTATTTTTGTTATAACCATAACTGAAAAACTATTTGTAAGCTTAGAACTAATGTCTTTTTTTTATATAGGTCTTGGTGATTTAAAAATCTCGGATATGTCGTTCCTTCCCGACCCTTGCCCTTTGCCCGAGGAAATAAAAAAGCGTGCCTTAATAGAAAAGGAAAAGTTCATCTACGCCCCGTTCTCCGGCGTTGGAGGTATTGTTTATGACAAAGACGCGGTTTATGTCGAATTGGGAGGTTCACACAGTCACAAACAACGTGAAAATGATGATGATGAGGCAACGAACATTGTCACAAATCTTATAGAAGCCAAAGAGACTTTGGATGTCAAAATGCAACATTCCGAGTTACAACTTTTCACTGGAGGAACGAAATTTACGGCTAAAGATTTTGATAAAGAAAAGGTTGTCGAAAGCATTGACAAAAATAGCGGAGAGGCTAGTCAGAGTGCTGAAAATGATTTATCGGATGACGCAAATAACGAAAATAATTTAAATGGTGGAAAATCAATTAGAAACAAGCAGGTGAGCTCTGAAAACCTAAATGAAGATGCTGACTTCGATAGTGAACTTAAATATCTTCAAAAGAAAAATAAAAAAGAAGAAAAAGTTTTAGACTTAAGTGGTAGAGTTAGAAGAAAAGTTATTTTTGAGACCACAGATGCTGATTTGGAAAAATCGTTTGAATCCGACGATAACGAATCTGATGATAATGATTATGAGTCGAAAAATATTGAATCAGATGAAGACAATAAAAAGTTACAGACAAAAGCGTCCAAACCCAATCAAGAAAAAGATGCAAATGTTCATTTAAAAATTTTAAATGTTTTGAAAAATTTAGAAAGTAAAACAACTACCAAATTAGCAACCGATGAGTCAGATGATTCGGATATAATTGGTGATTCAAATAGAAAAAACCAAACCACAAACAAATTTGATTCTGGAGTGGAAAGTAACGAAATTGACACAGAAAATTCAGATTCTGAAGATAATGATTTTTCAGATAATTTATTAACTCAGAAAAGAACGAAAAGTCAAGAAGGTGAATACAATATTAAAAAGCACGAAAGTGATAGTGAAGAGTCCGATGACATGGATGTAAAGTGGAAAGAAAACTTGGCAAAAAAGGCACAAGATGCATTTTTAGACAGGATTAGTGATTCGCAGAATTTGATGAAATTGGTATATGGTGAGATTTTTATTTTCGTTTTCTAGACAACTTTTATAAAACCATTTGTTTTAATTGATTACTTTAGTTAATGTAAAATGTTAAAAAATGTTCTTTTTTTAGGTATTTTTGATTTAAAACATCAAAGAGAAATTCAAGAAAAACAAGAAGACACTGACGAGGAACTACTAGAAGAAGTGGGTGGGTTTTTAAAGAAAGTCTCCAAAGATCAGGAAAAACTAAAGATGGCAAAGGACACTATGAACTTGACAGAGTCTTCATTGATGTTTCCTTGGAACACGGAGACCAAAGACTGGACAGATCCCGAGGTAAGTTACTAAATAACATGCCAAGCAGAAACGTTAAAAACAGAAACCAAATAAAGATTTCTAAAAAATAATAGCAGAAGGACTTCGGTCATTACTCAATGACGTCCCAGAGACACCCATCCTTTCGTGCGTTTTATCCTGGCATTTGGCACGCTGCAGTTATTACGCGCGAAAGGACGGCCTGGTAATAAAACCGTCATGTCCAATACACTTGTAAAGTATCCAAAGAATTTAGCCAGTGATGGCGCGATTTATAGTCACCTAAGTATATCTTTCTTTTGATAGTTTGGGTTTCGAAATCATCAATATACAGGGTTCCCAATGGGAAAAGCCGTGCGTTTGAGTATAGAGAGACAGATGCGGGTCAAAGAATATTGCGCAATGCTACCAGTTCTTGACTCCTAATCCCTTACTCGACTGCCCAGCCTGTGTATGATTGTATGACCAAACTTCTTCGATTAGGTATTTTTTATTTCCTTGCGATACTTCGATCAGTTACATAATGTGAGTTATTGTCCGGCCAAAATAAAATGAGGCGCAAATGAGATGGCTTCAATTAGTGCTATCTTTCTCTGTCCAGTGGCGTGCTATAATTTTTTAATTCATCATTATTAGGTATTAATTTTATATTTTATTTCTTTTAAGCCTTTTTTTGCTGGAAAACTTCATACCTTTTTTTTTAATAAATATTTTATCAAAACTTTAATACATATTATATGAGGTGTGACAATTAAATTTTAAGACTGCCCCCGTATTATTATATTCATCAGGCTTGACCCCTTGCGACCTCAACTTGTTTCCGAAAGTGAAAAAATCGTTAAAAGGAACCCGTTTTGAAATATTAGAACACGTCAAGGAAAAAACGGCAAGGCTTCTTAACAGCCTCTCTTCTGATGATTTCTAAAATTGCTTCTAACATTGGAAAAAAACGCATGCAACGCTGCGTCGATGCGTGGTCTTATAATTTTATTATCACACCTTGTATTATACACTGTGTTTCACCTACATAATGAAAGAGGTAGGTACCTATGAGGGTGTTTCACGAACATCGAAACAGAGGCCTTTTTGGGTATTTAGAGTGCGAATTTGGAAAAACGTTCGTACACGTCGATTTGTTTGGGAGGGGGACACTTTTTGGCTATCTTGAAATTTTTGTAGCAAGAACCTCCTTTGAGAGGTATACTTTACCCCTATATTTTGAATAGAGAAAGTGGGTCTAGTGATACCATTTTTTCTGTAAATGTTTAGGCAAAGAAGGCCGGGATACTATGTACTGAATGCAGTGATTACACTAACTTCATGACAGTGCAGTGTTGCGCCTTTGGCTGCTAAATAAAAAGTGTCGATATTTAATATTGGCATCTTATATTCTATTAAATTTTATCGTTTTTTTTTCACAGAACAAATGCCTAATAGCAAACTGCTTTGTGACAGGCAAGTGGAAAGACTCAGAAGACGCAGCCGAGTTACTTAAACTGGACGAAGCGGAAACCCTGAGTGACGTGGGTTCGGACTACGGAGATTTTGAAGACCTGGAGGCTGGGATTAAATACAGTGGCGGAGATGGTGCGGAAAAGCAGGGAGTAAAGAGAAAGCGAGAGGAGGGAGAAAAGGACGAGAAAGTAAGTTATGTCAAGTCTGTGACCAAATAGGCAAAATTGTCGGGTCATGATATCCCAGTTAAGGAAAATTTAATTCCTCTTGTAAATTAAAAAATAAATAATTAGTAAACTAATAGGTTTATTTTCTTATTAGACCACTGCGCGCAGCCTCAAATGGGGGCCACAGACGTTGGCGGCCATTTTTTCACAAATTTAGTAGAACAATCATAGTACGAGCAGCTACCCCTAGAGGTCGCTCGGTTGATGACAATGTACTGCCGTCCTAAGTAAGACCCACGTATCTGCAAAAAAATTAAAAATGAGTTAGGACCGAAAATGGCTTTAAATAGGTAATAATTTGTAACTTTTTTTTATTTTATTACTTAGATATGGCTATTAGAAACCCATAAACATTTACCAACAAAAAAAAATATTACTATGTAACTCTTGGCAAGCATTTAAATTTTAAACTCGCTTTTCTCAAATTAAGTGAAAACGTAGATAGGTGGGTCTTACTAAGGACGGCAGAGTAGGGTCACTGCATCACGAAAACTATGTCTTCGCTGGACTTCCAGGATGCATTGACCCTATCAGGAAGTAAAGCCTGATACGTAGTGGGGAGGGCCATCTCTTTACTGATGCCAGTTCTACGTCTTAGTATGAAATTATAGGATGTAAACAACAAATATATTAGGCGGGATTTTTAAAATGATATCTCCCCTATCCTCCTTCTGGGAGGTCAAAATCGGTGTTAACATAAAGTAAGTATAACCTAACCGCAAACGTATTCTAACCGGGGCGTGCCTGGACAGGTTAGGATCCCTTTGAGATCATTTGACGGTTAGACTAACACCAATTTAGACCTCCCAAAAAGAGGAAAGGGGAAAAATATAAAAATATTTAATTATTTTTATGAAACATTTATTCAGGTCTAGAGGTTAATAGGTTTAGGACTTAGCGTATTCAAAAGACAATTGAATTTTGCTGACGTTTCGACTATATTTTTAGTCTTCTTCAGAGCTACAAACAAAAAATAGTTCTTATTAAAACATGATAACTACTTAAAAATAGGATTAAAACTTTGTTCTTTCTTTTTTGGTATAAAAATTGATTTTTTTTTATATATAAAATAGGTACCAGAAACCAGAAAAAAACCCTAAATACTGATTTTTCTCTTTACATAAGTAGAATAAGGGATTTAAACGAATATATATACCCTAAACAAAAATTAAACAAAAACAGATTAAAAAAAGAAAAAAAAATCAACAAAAAAGATATAATGATAAAATATTTAAAAAATCCAAATAAATAAAAACAAAACATATAAAAAGGACTCATTAGCTTACCTAATCCTTAGTCTTGACGCTTGATAAAACACAACACAAGAGGAACCACACACAACATTTCCAATCAAATGTCATCTTATTAAAATAATAATTTTATCCTAATTTCTAGTCGATTTTCTTTATTTTCTTTTTTAATTCAAAACAATGTATATTGTTAATATGTCAAGTGCATTGTTTTGAATTAAAAAAGAAAATAAAGAAAATCGACTAGAAATTAGGATAAAATTATTATTTTAATAAGATGACATTTGATTGGAAATGTTGTGTGTGGTTCCTCTTGTGTTGTGTTTTATCAAGCGTCAAGACTAAGGATTAGGTAAGCTAATGAGTCCTTTTTATATGTTTTGTTTTTATTTATTTGGATTTTTTAAATATTTTATCATTATATCTTTTTTGTTGATTTTTTTTCTTTTTTTAATCTGTTTTTGTTTAATTTTTGTTTAGGGTATATATATTCGTTTAAATCCCTTATTCTACTTATGTAAAGGGAAAAATCAGTATTTAGAGTTTTTTTCTGGTTTCTGGTACCTATTTTATATATAAAAAAAATCAATTTTTATAACAAAAAAGAAAGAACAAAGTTTTAATCCTATTTTTAAGTAGTTATCATGTTTTAATAAGAACTATTTTTTGTTTGTAGCTCTGAAGAAGACTAAAAATATAGTCGAAACGTCAGCAAAATTCAATTGTCTTTTGAATACGCTAAGTCCTAAACCTATTAACCTCTAGACCTGGATCTAACCTTAAGGACGATAATTAACTCTCAGAAACATTTATTCTAAAAAATCATTTCTTAAGTTTTGTCTCAGTATATATGCATCGGTTAAGTTACCTTAAACTGGTAGGTATCTACCGCAAATACGGTTACAAACTTCGAATATATGGTATATGAATTTGACAACTGGCGCCATCTTTTGGAAACCCTTGAAACACGTGCTGACGCTAGATGCAGTGTAGCGATTTGTGAAGAGCCAACTTTCTCCACAGCGCTACGTGACGCTCTAACGTATAATGTCATTAGGCAGCTGGCGCTTAAAAGGCAAATCGCGTTCCCATTTTTTCAACTGGGCATGGGCCGCATTCTTTCAAGTTGGCCTTGGTCATTCACTATAAAAAAGTGGATTTGAATTTCTTCAATTTCCTTTATACCGCGCAGATTTGACAAGTGTTTCATTTATTTTAGCTCCCACGTATACTATAACTATAGTGTTGATCGTTCAAAAATATTAAGAAAAAAAAGTTGCTCTGATTTAAAAATTTTTATATACCTTTGCGTTTAGATGATTCTGAAACTTTTATGTCGCGTTGTCTGTCTGTCAGTCTGTAACGACTATCGCGCATAACGCAAAAACTGTTTGCTTGATTTTAATGAAATTTAGTACATTAAAATCCACCAGATATAGCCATAAGAAAAGGGCGGGGGTAGAATCGTGTGAGCCTAGGTGCCCATAAATGAGCAGATTATTTCTATATCTATATACTGGCCGGATTAAAGTACTCTAGGAATCACTTGGAATTATTATTCGTTTAACACACACAATCCATTGGACTCTCTTCGCGAAAGATCTAAAACTGTTAAACCAATTTTAATGAAAGTCTAAAAGGCATTTTAATAAAATCGATCAATGGTAAAGTCACATTTTTAAAGATTGCAAATTAAAATAAATACAAATTTTACACTGCACAAGATATCAAATATATATAATTTACGCATTTAATATGCAAGCAGCAAACACCAACATTTAAAAAGGGTTTAAGCTTTAATTTATTGCTTAGAAATACCTCAACAAAGTTCATAATCAACCAGAAAAATCTAGACAAAATCTGCAATAATTGTAAAAGCTATTTTGAGTGTGTAATACTTAAGTTGTTTTTTGACAGGCCGACAAAGAAGCCCTAGAAGAAAAAAAGCGAAAACTAAAAGAAAAATTCGACTCCGAATATGACAACACTGACAAGTCAACTTACTACGACGAGTTAAAAATGACCGCTGAAAAGCAAGCCCAGTTGAATAAAACGGTTTTTGAAAATATGCCAGATGACATTAGGGTGCAAGTTGAGGGATTTAGGTAAGAGATAATTTTGAAAAGTGGGGGTTTGGTTTTGGTTCCTAAGTAACATTTTTAATTTCTTAGGGTTTTATAAATTTGGTTCCCCGATCTTGTAAGGGTATTTGGATTTTATAACAAGCTTACCTGATTTTATAAAGTTCCTGAAAGTGACGGTACGTTATATAAAGGTAATTGGGGGAACCTGGGGAACAAAAGTTAAATTAACTTACCAAAAGTCGTTTTATAAATGAGGTGTATCCCTTTAGCTAGGCCCCTTATAAAAACTTATTAAAACATAATATTTACAAGAGTGTCATTATAAACACACAACACTCAAAGAAAATATTTGCTGTCACTTAAGCTGTTCTCCTTTTTTTTGCAGGGCGGTGAGACTTTTGGCCAACACTTATAAGGGTTATATTACAGAGTTTTGGTAAACAAGTTTTTTTTTTTAAACCATGTTACTCTAAACAAACCTAAACGTCAAAATGGCGACGTAAACAATCGTCAAGCGTGTAAAAAATTTTAGACCTTTAAAAAATATTCACAATTTGGATGTTTTTAGTCATACTTGACAATATTCCTGTAGAAAAAATATAGTTATATGTAATTTAGCAGTCACTTGTTTTTTTAAAGTGTGAAAAATATGACTATAATTTGTTAATTTCCAGGGCGCGCGAAGTTTTTAGGGCCGCAGGTATTTTTAGGATTTAGAAGACTATTTTATTGTGATAAAGCACATGTGTCTCCTCCTAAATTATTAAAGGTGTTTGTTTAGGAATTTTTACTAGTCACGGTAAGGTCTAAGTCTAAGTCTAAGGTAACCAAATCATGATTTGGTTACCTTAGAAACTTTTGATTTCAGAAAATTTCTTGTAGATCAGAATATCTTATTTGGTTTTATAACGCCAACGTTCTTATTTCTCTTGTATGCGTCACTAAGATTTATTAGAGCTATTTGAGGGTTGCCACTACCACAACGCAAACATTTCAGGTTTTATTAGTTTATAAATAGGTTTCCGCCACCCTTATATGATTCTTCATTAAATCGTTACAAGAGTGATATAGGGGTTCGAAAAACGTTCTCACTTCCTCGCTTTAAAACTTTAGGTTTTGTAATTTGGTAGCTGCAAACTTTTAGCAACCCTTATAAAACTAGGGTTGTTTTTAAACTCTCAGCGACCATCTCTCTCTATCATTTGCGATGGTGTACCGTGATATAATCAAAGTATTATGTGAAGCCAGTGTGATGTTTGGAGCCCGTACGTTGTGATAGCTTTACGTATTTGAATGTAACCTAATAAAACTTTTCAGACCCGGCATGTACGTGAGAATCGAATTTGAAAACGTGCCGGCCGAGTTTATATCGAATTTCGACCCCACCTACCCCCTGGTTATTGGATCACTCAATATGGGCGAAGAAAATATTGGATACGTTAATGTTAAAATAAAAAAGCATAGATGGTACAAAAAGATTTTGAAGACTAGAGATCCTTTGATTGTATCTTTAGGTTAGTAATCTATTAGACTATAGTGTTTTTGCTACCAAAATTATTTTTTTTATTGGATGACTTTTCAGAGCATTAGAAAACTTCTCAGAGCATAGAATCAATAGAGCGAGCTTAGTTGCAAATCATAGGCAGGTTTTATGTCGTGTACATGTACAAATTGCAAATATTCTTAAGCAGGCTCTAGGTATTTTAAAAAGTGATAATCAGCTTAAAATTATTGTATTGTATTGGCCCAAATTTGTTTAGGTAGTTGTGAGAAGAGCGGTTTAAATCTACTTTAGAATACAACTCAATACACAACGTTTTAAAAGTTTGTACAACTTTTAATCACTTTCAAAATGACACGTAACCATTAAACAAATAACTAAAATCAAATAGAGAATTAGTGACTTTTATTTGTCGGTACGTTCAAAATATTAATAAAAAAAGCTTGGCAACAAGAATTCCCGTGTTCATTTAGTGTAGAAAAATAATAAATACCTCTTTCCCCGGTGCACATGTTAAACTCAAACAAACTTTGACAGAACTTGCTCTAGTAAATTCAATTCTCTAAGAGTATACTTATAATTTATTTACTTGATCCTTATGAAAATATTGTATTATATTGAAATTAGTAATAGGTGAGATTAAAAGAGAAAACGTCTAAATATTTATGTACAGGATATCCTAGATAAATGTAACTTCGTGGGGACTTCGGAAACCGTAAGAAATACAAGTTTAGTTAAAAAAAGAAAAAAATTGCGCTATTCTGAGCCCAATCAGATGCTGTGTCGGAAGTAAAAACATCTGCAGAGGTTTTCAAAATATTGTGCAAAATCTAAAAATTGTGTTTTTCGAAAAATTAAAATTACGTCGCCATCTTGTATACAAACTTAATAAAATTTGGTAGTTTTTTATAAGCGACTACGGCCAATTCAATAATAAAAACACATAGCTTATGTTAATGTGTATGCTTGTTTTATTGATTATCGTAAAGCTCTTGACTGTGTAAAACACGACAAACTTATTGAAATTCTTAGTAAGACCGGTATTGATAAGGAAAAAATTAATATTATCTCACAGCTGTAGTATTGAAAACAAAATATCTGAAGCTACACGGATTAAAAAAGGGGTTAAACAGGGCTGCTTGTTATCGCCATTACTGTTTAACATTTATTCCGAAACACTTTTTAGAGAGGCTATGGATGACATTTTAAAAGGTATAAAAGTCAATGGAATAGTAATAAACAGCATCCGATATGCAGACGATACCGTAATTCTTGCAGATAATATACATAGAGGACCTACAGTTTATGATGGACCGTATAGTTCAATACAGCGAAGAACATGGTTTATACATCAACCCAACAAAGACAAAATTACTAGTGTATGCAAAAACAATTACTGTTGCCAACTTAACAGTAAATGAACGCATTTTAGAACAAGTTAAAACGTTCAAATATTTGGGTACAAACGTCAATTGCCAGTGCGATCCCAAAATAGAAATTAGGTCTCGAATTGAACAAGTGAAAAAGACGTTCAAAAACATGGAACAGTTTTTTACCTCGCGTGACATCAACCTGGACCTCCGAATGCGGATGGCCAGACGCTACGTGTTTTCCATTTTGTTGTACGGGTGTGAAGGATAGACTCTCGACCCAATTACAGAGAAAAGACTTGAGACGGTTGAGATGTACTTGTATATCGTGGGTACAAAGAATAACCAATGAAGCTGTATTTTTGCGCAAACCACTTAAACCTCTCGTTACAATCCAAGAAAGAAAGACCAGTGTATGATTTCTTGAGTGCTAAGGAGTACTCCCTCAAAATCGGGTGAAAGTCAGACTGCGCATGCGATTTCACTTGATTTCCGCATCTCTATTGGTACTCGCTCGAATTTCGAGGAGTACTCGCTCGGGGAGATTTCAAGAATAACGACACAGATTGGGCATGTAATGCGAGGTGAGAAATATGAGCTGCTTAGGCTGATAATTGAGGGAAAGATACAAGGCAGAAGATCAGTTGGAAGACGACAAAACTCTAAAAAGACTTGAGATGGTTCGGCCGCACGTCTACTGATATTTTCAGAGCAGCGGCTTCTAGAATTATGATTCGATAAGGAGACGGCAATTGAATGACGACATCAAATTTTTTCTAGGCCTTTTAGTTTTTTAGAAACCTCGGCCAACTTTGTTATTTCTTATGGCCGCTATATTGGATTTACACGTCATTAAATGGAGCATAAAAATAACTTTTCCTTTTCAACCGTGTATTAAAAGCCTATCTTTAAGAGACGGGAACTCTGAATTTATTAAAAAACAGTTTTTCACTTAGTTGGCTGCGAAACAAATTGTATTTGTTGTCATATCTTCTACGATCCATTAGTAGGCTTGTTATTCGTGGTTGAAAAGCTATTTTTATGCTCTATTTAATAACGTATAAATCCAATATGGCGGCCATAAGAAATAACAAAGTTGGCTATGGTTAACAAAAACTAGAAGGCATAAAAAAAATTCCTTAACGTCATTCGATTGGTCGCAGTCACTAACACAAAACTGCCAAATTTTATAACATTTGTTTACGAGATGGCGTAGATTTATCAATTTTAGGAAAAACACAATTTTTAGTTCTTACTAGATAATTTAATGTTTTTTTAATTTCGATACAGCATCTGATTAGGCTGGGAATAGTGCAACTTTTTTTTCTCTAAAGTACTACTTATAATATCGCTTTCAAGTTACACAGTTGTTTAATGCAAGCTTATAATTTCTCAAAATCATTGTTATCCTTGTCATAAAACTATTTTTAACTTTCTTATGGAGTTTACCTACATTTAAAACACTTAATTTTCTTTAGGTTGGAGGAGATTCCAGACCGTTCCCCTCTACTCAAAATTGGAGGACGATTTGAAATTCAGGTATCTTAAATATACGCCGCAGCATTTGTCTTGCAATGCCCATTTTTGGGGACCCATTACACCTCAAGGCACCGGTTTTTTGGCGTTGCAGAGTGTGGATTCCAATCCTGAGGTAAATGTGATAGCGTTCATAAATTCACCCCGTAAGTTAGGTTGATCTCTCATCTCGGAATTTTATATATCATATCACTATTGCTCTCGCCTGCTTAGAAAAATAAAAAAATAATTAAGCGGTACTAAGATACTAATAGAAACATGAGTTCGCCTCTTGATCCCCTCCCATTTTATGTTAGGCTCCCTCTTACCTTCTCACTACGCTTTTTAAATGAAAAGACCAACGAACTAAAGCAGGCTCCTTTGTTCTCCCATACACAATTCCTCCTCCGGTTCCCAATCAAACCCCTCTGTTTCTGCTATATTTTAGTTTATTGGGCGGGCTTTGTTGAAATCCAGGTAAGCTCAAGGCAAGGAATCATCATTATAAACAATTCTCCTATTTCTCCCCTCTTCTGCCAACTTTTACTTTATTGGGCAGGCTTTGCTGAGATCAGGGTAAGCGCAACGCTAGGAATATAAACTTTTTGCTGCTGAACATCACTACCCATCATTTATTTTACTATTACTGTTTTTAATATGTGATACCTATGGCCACTAAAACTTTTTCCATATGGTATAGTTTGGTCATCTATTCATGAATATCACACATAAAGCTGTAAAAACCCGATTCAAAAATTGCTGACGTAGTTTTTCATGAACAATATACCAAAAATAATGTTTACCGAATAAAACCTTTTTTGTTTAAAGTTTAAAACAAGATGTTAATTTTTAGGGGACTTAAAGTAATGAAAATTTTTTTAACAGTTTTGAATAGGAAATACATTTAAAAGAAGGCGTTACTACATTCAAGATTTTAACCTAGGGGTAAATGTGAGAAAACCTACATTTAACCAAAATCGTTTAAAAGTTCTTAGTGTATAAAAAATCACATGTTTTCCTTAATTTTTTAGATCTTAAAGAAACAAGGATTCCGAATAGCGGCAACAGGTTCCGTCCAGGAACTTCACAAATCCACACAAATTATGAAAAAACTTAAGCTGATTGGTCATCCCATGAAAATATACAAAAAGACTGCTTTTGTGAAAGGTAAGTTAACTTTATGATCATAACAAAATAATTAATTAATAATAGTAGTTTATTTAAGTCACAAGGCTTTTTAGTAACGTTCGTTTTTCACCTATTATTATGCAGATGTCAAAAGAGTTATTTATGCTCGTCCCATATGCCAGCGAAGCTATTACGCTTCTTTCTTAAATCTGAGAGAAAAAACAATGAATATAAGAAAAAAAAAGAATATTTTGTTTAATAAAAAACAAAAATGAAGAGGAGAAAAAAATTCAAAAATTAATGAGTTTTTTTAATCATTTCTCAACCGACATTTTGGTAGTAGTTTAATTAATGTACAAATAGAGTGCTTTTGGTTAGATTCTCTTCAGAAAACACCTAGATTGACATATTTATTAAATAAACGTTTTAAAATTGAGACATTTCCACAATGTCTTAAAATAGGAATAATCAAACCCTTGTACAAAAACGGAGATAAACAAAATATTATAATCTTTTAATAATAATTTTCCAAAATAATCAAAAAATTAATAAAGACTGCGATTGTAAAATTTTTTGACAGATATAAAATCTATTCGGATGGGCAGTACGGTTTTGGAGAGAGAGAGAGAGAGAGAGTGTGTATGTGTGTTTTTGTGGATCTTTCGAAAGCTTTCAATACCGTCTGTCACGAAACACTCCGTCAAAAACTGGATAGTTGTGGATTGAGAGCAAGCATTTTTAACCTCCTAAAGAATTATCTATCTACGCGGCAGCAAATGGTTGACATCGATGGGGTTATCAGCAATAAACAGGGAGTTACATTTGATGTTCCCCAAGGAACAGTGCTTGGTCCTTTGTTGTTTACCATATATATCAATCATATGCTTAATCTAAAAACAAAGAGCACAATCATCTGTTTTACTGACACAGCCATATTTTGTAAAGCTGAGACATGGCAAAAGCTAAAGCGAATAGTAAAGAAATATATTTTATTACTAAGAAATTGGTTTAGTTTCAACCAACTCACTCTAAATATAGACCAAACGCAATACATACCATTCTCAACCTATAAAAGCAATCTGCCGACTCGTGGGACTTTAACGCTAGGTGAGGATGAAACACCAGAAACCAAAAATTTTAAATACCTTGGAGTAACTATAGATAATCAACTGAATTGGAAGCAACATACAAGGAATCTATCAAACAAACTAAGAGACCTTCTATCCGTTTATCTATCTTAAAGACTTTCTTTCCGTTAAAGAACTGAAATCCATTCTTGGATGGGGAGCAGTGGCAGAGAACCCTATCAAGTGCGTGAATGTTATACACAAATGGTTTGTTAAAATAATATTTGTAAATTGCAGCATTTATTCTACGAACAACCTATTTTAGGATAGCGGGTTGATGGGTTTATGACAACCACACTTAGACATAACCACTCTATGTAGAACAGTGTAGTAAAACTGCGTAGCCACATTCGAGCATACAAAATGCTTCTGTGGCTTTTCTTTTTTTCCCCTTAACGTTTATTTTATCTGTTTATATAAATTTTGTAGTTCTAAGAAATTATTTTGTATTTTGTCAATAAACGTTTTTGATTTGATTTGATGATTTAAGTATTGTGTTGTTGCACATCAGATCTTTTCTAAAAAAAACCGGTTTTGTTATATTTGTAAATTATTGACAGTGATTCAAATAAAATGAGATCATAGAATGTTAAAATTTTTAACTTTCTAAAATAAGGCCTAGATGGATTTGTTTGTGCAATCTTTGATATTATTCGAATTGTCCATTTTTGCAATATGAATATCAACAGTGTTCTATAGAGAATGGTAGACCTCAACCGTGAGCTCCTGATTTAAGGTATCTCTTGTAATTTTTAACGCATAGTGGCTTAATGCTAATTTTTTTATCACGTTATTATAATGAGTTGAAAAAGTTAAGCAATTGTCAATTGTTATGCCTAAAAATTAATGTTTATTTACATTTTGTAAAGTTTCTCGACCTAATTTTAAGCTTTGCTTTTATAAATTATATATTTTGTTTGATCTAAATTTAAAACCAACTCATTTGCATCAAACCACTCCTTAGTCAGTCCCAGATCGTCCTCAATAACCCTCTCCAGCTCCTTTTCGTCGTTTAATGACCAAGTTATACTTGTGTCGCTGCAACAAATTAAAAGAACCTTTTATAGGAAGGTCAGAAATATCGTCTAAAAAAAGGAGAAATAGGATTGAACCCAAGACTAATCCTTGTGGAACTCCACACGTTACTAGGTTAAAAGAGGATCTAACATCCCCTATCTGAGGACTGTTTTTAAGGTAAGTTAACCTACTGTAAGACTTTGCCACGAAAACCGTAGAACTTCATTTTCTGCAGCAGTGTATGGTAGATGCAATCGAATGCTTTTGCGAGGTCGGAAAACACTGAAGCAACGAAACACCTGTCAATGTTAGTATAAACTCCATTTAGAAAGTTATAAACAACATATCTGGTATTTTTTAATCTAAAAGGCAAATTATTTGGGAGATAGAGGATTAATTTTTTTTAAATATGAAAGTATTTAAGATTTAACTTTATATAAAAAACTTTAAATATTACTAGAAAAAGCGAAATAGGACGATAATCTTTTGGATTTGCTTAATCTTCACCTTTGTGTAACGGTATGATTATTACGGTTTTTAAATCGTAGGGAAAATACTCCTTTTTAAAAGAATCATTAATAATATTACTTAGAGCTTCACAACAGTTTTTAGGAAACTATTTTATAATAATAAAGATAATAGCATGACAGAGCGCTGCAGCGCCCGCGCATAATAAAGGTGAGGGTAACATATTGGCAAAAAACCTGACCAAAAGCACTCAATTAATTCACATCCAGTTACCGTTTTAAATTTTGCACCATGCTTATTCACACACACCAACATACCGCACGATTCGCCAAAAAATATAAATTGATGAAAACATTGTCCAAATTAATTTTTTGTGTAAATATATATTATTTGCACATTAAATTAATCAAAAAAACTAAAATAAAATTTTTTTAACGATTCTTTTTGTTCTTATAAGAAAAAATTTTAAATTTACCAAATACTGCAATAATATCCGTTTTATTTAAGAAAGTAGCGGCAGTGCATAGCTTTCTCCATTACTATTTATCACACCATAAAGTTTAAATGGGTAAGAAAGAAAGAATAATAAAAATAAGCATAGTCTTCCGTCTAAAAAATTAAACATTTGACAACGGATTGACAATTTCACATATACCACTTATTAAACAATTATTTAGGAAAAATCCTAGAACTTTGCCCATTTAAACTTTAATGTCTGATCAATTAATGGAGAAAGCTAGGTATTGAGTAAAATATAAGTGATCACCATGTACATCACGGAAAACCAAAATTTTCGAAATAATTATACAGCTGCACGGAACTGTAACATAAACTGTTACTTTTTAAAATGCTAGTTACATTTAGATTCCCAATAATATTAGTGTTGTTGCTTTTTTTAAATTTTTAATTTTTTCTTATAAAAACAAAAACACTCGTTAAAAGATTTTAATTGTATGATTTTTTATTAACTTAATATGCAAACAATATATTAACAGAAAAAATTAATTTGGACAAATTTTTGTCAATTTTTATGTTTTGGCGAACCGTGACCGGCTTATGAATTTGCCTTTGCAACATAGAGGATTTATTAATTGAAAACATTTTCGTACTGAACATTGATTAAAAAAAAATCTCTTTTTTTTATTCATATCTGAGATACTGCTCTAGATATTTTTGTAAAATTCGGCACACTCATGAAGAGGCATTTTTTAATGTACAACATTTTTTTTTATTTTGATCGGACTTTGAAGCAAATAATGATACGTTACTGTTATTTTTTTAATAAAAATTATTTTTAAAATAATTTTTGTTTGCTGAGCGCCTCTTGATTTTTTTGCGTTTGACGTATGTACAGTTTTTGTATAAAAAAGTAAAATTTATTCATTTGCATCTCCATAGACCCCTACCGAAAAGAAACAATTTATTTAAAAAAGCAAAAGAAATTCGCTTACGAACGAAATTATATAAATCAGCAAATGCCTATTGATGAATGGAAAGTTTGTACCAAATTTCAAAAAATAACGAGATATTTTTTTTACAATTTTGAACACCCTGTATCTCAAAAGTTAAGACGTTTAGGACATATATTCATATAAAGTTTTTTCTCAAAATGCATTTAATTATTACCTCCATTAATATTAGCATCTTATGCAATAACACCCTGTATATTGTTAAAGTAACAATTTTTTATTACTTATATTATATTTTTATTATTTTCTTCAGGGATGTTTAACAGTGTATTAGAGGTGGCCAGATTCGAAGGTGCTCGAATAAAAACGGTGTCAGGGATAAGAGGACAAATAAAAAAAGCCGCCAGTAAACCAGAAGGAGTTTTCAGAGCGACTTTTGAGGATAAAATTCAGCTTAGTGGTAAGAACAAAATCTTCTTTATGAATTTTTGGGCTTCTGGATCAGTGTGGATTCCGAATAATGTTAAAAATGCGATATTTGGGCATTTTTTTACCAATTTTTTTAAAAAAACCATGCAATTTACATAGAGTTTGAAGCTGAAAAATAATATACAAGGTAACAATGTAAAAAGAAACCAACTGGGTTTTCTCGACAATCATCAAGAAATTAAAAAAACGCCGAAACACGTCGATTTTGTTTGCAAGGGGGATACTTTTAGGCTATCTTGAAATTTTTGTAGCTCGAACCCCCCTCGAGGGGTAAACCTTACCCCTATATTTTGAATAGGGAAAGTGGGTCTAGTGATAACTTGTTTTGAAGGCCTTTTTTAAATGTCCTTACAACCGTGTAAAAATTTTAAAAATCTATCCATTAGTTTTTGAGATAATTGCTTTCAAACTTTCAAATTTAACATGGGCTGATAAAATAAAAATTTTATTAGAATTTTATATTTTTCAGATTTAATTTTTATTTTATCATTCCATGTTAAATTTGGAAATTTGAAAGCAAATATCTCAAAAACTAAATTTTTACACGGTTGTAAATATATTCAAGAGAGCTTTAAAACAAGGTATCACTAGACCCACTTTCTCTATTCAAAATATAGGGGGTTCGTGCTACAAAAATTTCAAGATAGCCATAAAGTGTCCCCCTTGCAAAGAAAATCGACGTGTTTCGGCGTTTTTTTAATTTTGGGCAGAAAGATATATAAAACCAAATTTTGACCAATATGCCTTGTTGATATGTGTCACTGGCTGTACCCCGCTACTCCCTACCCGGCCGCCTCGACTTTAATGACACAGTGTGCATTAAAGTCACACTTTCATAGATTGTCAACTCTAGAAAGAGTATGAGTATAAGTATTAACTTAAAATAATTTTAATATACGTTTAAACGCTTTTAGATATTGTTTTCTGTCGAACATGGTTCAAAGTAGACGTACCAGAATTTTACAATCCCGTCACAACCCTACTGTTGCCACCCGAACAGAAAAATCAATGGAGGGGAGCTAGAACAACGGGGGAAATCAAGCGAGACAAGGGTATCAGAAATGACGCCAATGTGGATAGCATGTATTTGGTAAGTAGAATCATCTAATTTTTAAATTTAAAATGTTTTCCACAATTTATATCAAGATAACCTCAACAAATTTTTAAAGATTTAGCGCTATTTGGTATCTGCTACATAAATTCCTCTGCGCCCTTTTGAGAACGCTTTTCAGTACCAGCCCTTCCACACTATAACTACATCTTTGTACTATTTACGAATTATTATCAGATGGTTTGATTAGTTTGACCTTAGGGTGAGTAAGTCAAGTCTCTGAATGTTGTAATACTGGTGTAAAAAATTTAAAACTTTTATGATACCGGCTATTTTAAATAAGGCAATATGAAGGTAAATATAAGAAATGTTAATATTCTAGTTATTATAGGGTTAGGGATTTTAAGAAACTAAACATTTCAAAATAAAGACATTTTTGAAATTTTAGAGAACAGACCATGATATTCCTGTGTATTTTTCGACGCTGAATCCGGGGTCAAAAGTCCCTAGATGCGACGTCTGGAAGTGTCCCCAGTACATTTGATACATTCGGTTCGGTCAATAAGATGAAGATTCAAAAATTTCTGATTAGTGATTTTTTAAACTAGATTTTAAAAATAAGAAAACTGCTCAAACATGTGCTAAAATAAACTCAGATATCTCGAGAACTACTTACACCAAGCAAGTGATATAGGAATTGTATGAAAGGTCTTTGAAATGAGGTCATCACATGATGTAGTTTTTGCAAAAGACAATCTATATTGGAGTTTTTTTCTAAACATTCGATTCAAAAGGTATTTTGAAGAACTTTTAAACAAGCCATATATCACTATCTTGTAAGTAGCCCACGAAATAACTAAATATATACCATTTATATACACTATCGCCCATATGTAGAGCAACTTTTTAAACATTTAAAAGAACCCATTTTAGCAAATAGTATTTAGAAATTTATATATAAATAAGTTGTGGCTCTTGACAATATGATAAGGTTGTTCATTTTGTGAGACTGCATTCTTTACTGATAATTTTTTTGGTTTTTGGTTAGGTCATATTAGAGACCCTGTAGGTATGACATATTTTATACAAATATGTCATACATATAGGGTCTCTAGGTAATATGTAGAGCAACTAAATTTAATATTTAATTTTTTATCATTTGTGTTCGTGCTTTTCACTCTGGTTGTAGTGTATTTTAAAGTTTAAAGATTAAAAATGCCCAGAGGTGTGCATTTGTCGCTTCAAGTGAAACAGAAAATTTTGGAAAAATTAAGAAAAGGAGAAAAACAAAACAAAATTGCGAAAGATCTAAACTTGACCAAATCAATTGTTTCTAGAACTATTTCTAAATATAACAAAAATAAGCACTTTGGAAGGAATATCCAAAAGTGGTAGAAGGAGAAAAACTGATGCTGTACTTGATAGAAATATAAAAAGGCTGGTAATTGAAGATCCATTCATTAACGCTTCTCGCATTAAACAACAGCTAGGAGGGGTTTCAATATCTGTCAGCACCATAAAACGTAGGCTCAAGGAAGCTGGTCTATATGGAAGAAAATCGGCAAAGAAGCCTTTTAATTCTAGAAAAAACAGAGAAGCAAGATTAAAATTTGCAAGAGAGCATGTCAACTGGTCTTACGAAAAATGGAAAACAGTTCAGTTTTCAGACGAAAGTCGTTGGAAATTGTTTAGATGAGACGGTGTTTGCTGGGTAAGAAGACCAATAAATTAAAGGTTTAACCCGAAGTATACACGACCAACTATTAAACATCGCGGTGGTAGTATAATGGTTTGGGGTTGTTTTGGAGGGTTTGGCATGGGTCCGCTCATAAAAATTGATGGAATAATCGATCGCTTTGTTTATCAGAATATATTAGAAAACCATATGTTACCTTGGGCAGAGAATAACATGAGCTTAAGATGGGTTTTTCGTTAAAGACTGGTTGGTAAATAATAAAGTCAATGTTATGGCCAGCTCAAAGCCCTGATTTAAACCCGATAGAGAATCTATGTGATGAAATGGATAGAAGAATTCACACGAAAAAGCTATTAAATACGAACGAATTGTATGAAGAAATTCAGAGAGTTTGGAATTCAATTTCCGAAGACTACATTGAAAAACTTATAAGATCAATGCAGACGAGATGTCAAGCCGTCATCAAGAGCAAAGGTTATTGAAATATTTACGTTATTGATGATACGTGATGAAAACAGACTTACTATAAAATACGTGTAGACCTGAAAAGGGTCCCGTAACGAGAGACCATCTCATGTGACGTCACTCCAACGCTGCTTTCTCATAGGTTAGCCGCGCGGCCATATTGCCTACGTCACTAGCACTTTGTCACGGCGCGGGAAATTTAAATTCGTGTGTTTGTCGTTTCACTAATATGCAAACACTACAGTTATGCTACTAGATATTAAAAATATTTACAGTTTTATATTTAAGAAAAAAATAAATCTTGGTTGCTCTACTTTTGGACCACACATTTTAGAATATCTTTAAGTATTAGGTTTATAGGCTGTTGCAAATTAAACATTTTGTATTCATTAAAATTGTTTCATCATTCTAATATCCCTCTCAAAAACAAATTAAATTACAAAGAGAAAATTATTTATTTTTTTAAGTTGCTCTACATATAAGCGGTAGTGTACATGATTGAGCCAAATTGGCACTAATTAACTAAACCACTAATCTGAAAAAATTTAAAATTTGGGATTCTTCCTATCCTTTGTAGTTAAAATAAATGTGTCAAAAATCATTCACATCCGAAAGTTTTTCTGCCAAACCTCCTTTTTTTTGTTGATATCATACGAATTGACCAACTGAACTTTTTTGACCCTGAATTAGGAATATTACGGTCGGTCTTCTGGATCTCGAATTTTTTTTCTTTGAGGGGTTGTGTTACTAACAGCAAAACTGTCTTATATTTTTTAAATCATCTAAGAAAACCTAATTTAATATTTACCTTAAAACAGTTTCTTGGCAAAAATGGAATTGAAGCAAAAAATTAAATTTCATGTTAATATTTATTGACGTCAACATAACAAAATGTCGAAATAAGCTTGTTCTGAATTGGAAATATGTATAAGTGTCTCGGTGTTGCCTTTTGACGTGTATTACATTTGCCGCCATTTTAGATGCCCGATTTTATTCTCAGGTGGCATTTTACTTAACATATTATGTATACTAAGTGTTGCGAAAATGGATATTAGCCTAAAATAAAGACTAATAATATACACTGAGATATCACTGGATTATCAACCTTAGCTTTAACACCAATTTGTGATATATTATTTAAAATAAAATTCTATTGTATAAAAAAAGTGTTTTTAACATTTTTATCTAAGTAGCTTAGTTTTTCAGAAACCTGAATAAAACCTATACAAAATAACATTATTTTGTAATCTTTAAAAATATACCCAACAGTTAACTTGCACCATTCGTTTAAAAGGTAATTTCCCACAATAAAGATTATTAAATATTCTCTAAAATGCTTAGTTTAGAAATCGGGGTATCTAAAGAACACTTTAGGGTTTATATCGTAATAAGGATACTACCCAGGCAACATCATATCTCATTTTGTAGCTATTTTATCAGTCTTTATTTTACCTCATTAAGTGAATAGTTTTTAAGTTAAAGGTCACAAAAGACAAAAAATTTGGCAAAATCTATGTGTGAGATCATAACTCGAAAACTATTAGTCTGACAAAAAAAAACGTTCAACAACCTACTGCCTATGTTTTGTCAGATTTTTGCATATTTAATTAGTCATTTTCTGTACGCGTCTGCTAGTCTGACACTCGTAACGAAAACATTGCTTAAATCCACTTTGAACACATAGCCGAAAGACGAAGGTACAGAACTGTATGCCAGAAAAATAAAAGCTTTTTTATAGGTGTCCAATAATCATTTATTGCACAAATAAATAATATTAATAGCTAAAAGTTCTAAAACATAGTAAGATAATGTAAAAAAATACTATGATTTGGTGTATGTGTCGAAAATACAAAAAAATCGATTTTAAAGAAACGTATGTTTTTGGTGTATCTCTATTTACCTTGGAAAGCGTTTAAATAAGCTAAAATTACCTAATTCAATTTTATAATTAACTTTTTTGTATTTTTTAGCCTGTAACTAGAGAAGAGAAACCGTTAAAACCTTTGATCATTCCATCGAAATTACAAAAGGCTCTGCCATACAGAGACAAACCAAAACACGGTGTCAAGGGCTCTGAAAAGAAACAGAACATCAAGAGGGTAGCAGTCATACGTGAACCTGGAGAACAAAAGGTAAGAAACTAAAAGGGTTTTTGATTTTGTCAATAGAAATCGTTAATAGCATAATATATAAGACACTACGTCACTTTTTGAAAAATTTATGCCAAGTAGGTTTTACTATCGGTACCATTTGACTTCTAAATGTAAATAGCAAGTTCTGGTATATTTGTTCATTTATATGGTTTGATTTGCATCATGGATCAGAAATTTTCACTAGGATTACCGCGCATTGATCTAAATCCGTTTTTAATATGATCCTTATTGTATGAGTTTTATTAAATATATATAAAAAAAAATATTTGTGAGAGTGCAGAAAAGGTCGAATTCGGTTAGGTTACACATTTGTTATTTTGTAAAGCTATTTTATAGGACATTATTTTAAACATTGCGCTGCGTTGTAAAGCTCTGTTTTAAACAGGGGCTATTTTGCAGCAGTGTCGAGTTGTCAAAATGTCTATAGTAAACTGAGCCAAGAGGTACACAAAGTATTAATGTGTAAGAAGATAACTTTGGTCCTATTCTTAATGGTCGCACAGTAATTTCTTCATTCAAAAACGAGGTCTGGGAATAGAATAATTATACACACTTGTACCAGAACTAACAAACCAGATCACCTATCCTGACCTCATCATATTTCTCTCCATAACCCAGTAGTATCAGCTTCCTTTCCTTAGGAGATTCTTTCAATTGGTTTTTAAATCTGTATCTCATTCTACGTCTCTTTTGAGATTCAGCAGGTGTTTATATTTTATATATCAAATTCACTCTCTTCTATGAGTATGATATCTATTTTTGTTGTTGCAGTTAAATCAATGTCATGTGCCCTAGTCGTTATACTAGGTTCCTTATTATATATTTGTTTTTTCGTAGATCTCCACCATGATGAAGATGATTAAAACCGCCTACCAACACAAACAAGAAAAGCTGAAACAAGAGACGAAAGAGCGCTTGGAAAAACACCGACAAATGGTGGCGGCGCAAGAACAGAGTAAAGACAAGAAAATTAGACAGAAAAAGAAAGAAGTATTTAGGAAAAAGAGTAAGGCTCAGGCTAGTCAGAGTAAAAGAGAAGACAAAGAATTTGACTAATGTTTAATTCAAACTTTATTTTTTATTAAGTTGTAAAATATATAAAAATAATTATTATTAACTGTGTTTTTTGCTCTACTCCATATAATAATAATAAGTGCCAGAAATATAGTAACTCATGTTACCTTTGTGCACGTTCCGTAAAGAAACCGGCTGTCTGGTAACTCGGTGTCATGGCGGCCGTGCCGTCAGGGCTACGTCGCAGTTTGCATATGAATCAGTAGTCAAACGCATCATCATCATTGGAACACCCTGTATAACGCTCAAGCAGGAGGGAAGGAATATTAGCCTTGCGTTATAGTCAATGTATTTTTATTATTATTTTTCTTGAAAATGCGTTAAGAAGGGGGGATAAAAAATCCTGAATCTTTGCATTATGTAATTTATGAATGTTCCCTTACTGCCATTGACTTTTAGTCATTTCCTTTAATTTGTTTGATAAAATTACTCAAAACAAAATTATAATTTTAGTTACCGACCAAAAAAATCAATAGTATGTGGCTAGTTTGCTTTAGTGTTCGGCGAAAAAAGTTTAATTAAATTGAACAAGAGAGTCGATTTAACTTAGAAAAAGTGTTTATAATCGTGTCCTGAATCTGATATTTATAAAACTATTGGAATTTTTATCATAAATTTATAAATTAACCGAACCAGACAACCGGTTTCTTTACGGACCGTGACCTTTGTGTACCTACAAAAAGCATATGATACCGTTTCAGTAGAAAAATTATGGACAGTGTTAGAACAAACTAATATCAATCGTACATACACAAAAGCGATAAAAGAACTACACAAAGGGTCAAAACCTAACATTAAAATTGGAAATCGACTTTCAACAGAATACCAAAAGTGGGGGTTAACAGTGAATGTGGACAAGACACAGTCACAGAGGAAACTGTTCTGTGACACAATACTTATGTATTGGAAACGAATCTTTGCATTATGTAATGTTCTCTTACTGCCATTGACTTTTAGTCATTTTAGTTTCCTTTCCTTTAATTTTTTTGATAAAATTACTCAAAAAAAAATTATAATTTTAGTTACTTCCTGCCCACCAAAAAAATCAATAGTATGTGGCTAGTTTGCTTTAGTGCTCGGCGAAAAAAGTTTAATTAAATTGAACAAGAGAGTCGATTTAACTTAGGAAAAGTGTTTATAATCGTGTCCTGAATCTGGTATTTATAAAACTATTGGAATGTTTATCATATATTTTTAAATTATTTAATTTTTTCATAAATTTAGGTATTTTTCCGGATTTTAAATAGATCTATCTTTATTTCTCTTATAATATAACGTATATCTCTCTTTATTGATGGAGCAGGCAAACTGCCGCGTCATAGGCTGCCGAGTTCTTATTGGCTGGGAGCTACCAGACAACCGGTTTCTTTACGGACCGTGACCTTTGTGTGCCTACAAAAAGCATATGATACCGTTTCAGTAGAAAAATTATGGACCGTGTTAGAACAAACTAATATCAATCGTACATACACAAAACCGATAAAAGAACTGCACAAAGGGTCAAAACCTAACATTAAAATTTGAAATCGACTGTCAACAGAATACCAAAAGTTGGGGTTAACAGTGAATGTGGACAAGACACAGTCACAAAGAAACTCTTCAGTGACACAGTACTTATGTATTGGAAACGAATCAAGTCACTTAGAACGAGACAAAGGACAAACAATATGTCCATCCAATGAATATGTATCCTTGGGTGTCACATTTGATAAAACAGGAAAAGACTGTAAAAAAAAAATTATAAAAGCTAAAAAGGTTATTGGATGTCTTAACAGTATATTGTCGAGCAGAGAGATAAAAAAGAATGTAAAATTTAACATATATGAAACAATGTGCAAAAGCGCGCTGTTGTATGGAATAGAAACTTGTCGCGTAACAGAAAAATACAAAACAAACATGGAAAGTGTCGAAATGGATGCAATAAGATGATCAATGAGAATATCTAGAACAGATCATATAAGAAATGAGATCATAAAAGAAAGAATGGGAATCGAGCATAACGGATGACATTACTAAAAGACAACTGATATGGTATGGCCATGTATAACGGATGAACGACGAATGATTACATTCAAATCCAAAGATTAAAAAAATCTGACAGAAGATGATTGTCAGGATCAAAGGAGTTGGAGAATATGCGTCGGACAACGTAGAAAAACGTTTTAAACCGACATCGTAGTAGTAGTAGAAAATGAAAAGCAAAAAACGAGAAAAACAAATTATAAAACCTCAAATAAACACACAAAAAACTAGACAAATTTCACAAAAGGAAAACAAGAACGGTACAGGGTGTTTCTGTAGTTCCGTATATTTCAATCAAGGTCTGCTGCTCTTATTGTAAGTGATAGTAAAAAAGTGTAAACACAAAAGTTCTAGGATGTATGCTAAACCGCCAGGAAATGTTACCTAACAAAACATAATCTACTGCTAGGGAAATTATAACATTTTGGAATTAGAGATTACCTCTGGGCACTGCTAGAAGATCTACAACATGGGAGATTTTAAACAACAAATGAAATTGAAGAAAGAAAAATAAGAAAAAAGTTTTCTGCTTCGGCCGGGGATCGAACCCGGGACCTCTTGCTATCTAGGCAAACATTCTACCACTGAACCACCGAAGCTACACATAAATTTTTCGGAAAACCTCTATATATATGCGGGCCGCGATGTCTCAATACAAGAACGAGAGACATTCAGGTATTAACTCGACCAAGTCAAGTTTCTTGTATTGAGACATCGCGGCCCGCATATATATAGAGGTTTTCCGAAAAATTTATGTGTAGCTTCGGTGGTTCAGTGGTAGAATGTTTGCCTAGATAGCAAGAGGTCCCGGGTTCGATCCCCGACCGAAGCAGAAAACTTTTTTCTTATTTTTCTTTCTTTAATTTCATTTGTTGTTTATAGTTTTAGGTCCTTGCATTACTTGCAATTTGGTATTTGATGGGAGATTTTATCAGGTTAAATGCAAATATTTCAAAAACGGCATATTATTTTTGAATTCAGGAAGAAAATATTTATTCATTTTAGGTTTAATATAAAAGTTCTTCCGTAAGAGTTTTACCATGTTTGCGTTTTTCTATTCATTTTTTCATTAGATAACATTTCCTGGCGGCTTAGGATAAATCCTACAATTTTCGTATGTATACTTTTTTCTATCTCTAAAATTATTATTAAGAATAGTTAATCTGAACTAAAAACCATGTTGAAAGATGGAATTACATAAATTTACATCAAATAATATCTGTTTTCATTTTTAAAATGTATGTTGACTGTAGTTAGTTGAAAACCTAGTCATATGAATTTTTGCTGCCGTCAAGATTTGTTAGAATTTATAAAACACATAAAAATGGTGGCGTTATTAACTAAATTTATAATGTAGAAAAATACCATAATTTTTGCATTTGCATATTTGAACGTGCTTTTTAGCTCTGCTCAACTTTTCTTTTTCGATACTGTTAAAAATAAAGGTACTTTACTCTTGGGCAAAATTCATATTTGTTTTTATAGAAACTCATACACGACTAAAAAATGTTGATATCAGATGATTGCATTTTAGATTTTAGAACATGCAGAACTTTTTATGTAAAATAACTTTTTTTCGTAATATTAATCATAAAAAGTTTTCCATATGTTGCTAACTTAAGTAGACACACACTGTATATGTCAAATATCTGAATTATAAAGGAAAAACAGAACAGGCCCTGCAGTTAAATCTAAACCTCTTGATGAACACAAAGACGACATTTTATACTTTCTTTAAATTGAAATATAATGAAAAATATTGTAATCTTAAATACTTACACCCTCAAATTTAATTAATAAAACATATCCTAATTAAAGCTCGCTAAACTTGGGCAATTCAGTGCCCAAAACAACTCTGCGTTCGATTCCTTTTTCGTTGATGATTCCCAGTCGGACAACTCCACCTGAGCTACCATCACGTGACATAGCGAGGGCCAAAGCTAAAAAGTAACAACAGGAAAACGTAAGTAATACGCAGTTTTTGCAACAATTAAAATTTTGCCTCTCTTCTTAGAGTTTTTTTTAGACGGTTTAAAACGGTCACTTGTAAAAGTCAAGATATTAGGGATCTTTGCACGCACTCCTTGAGCTTACTTTATCCTTTATAAATGCGATGTTAGCTCCCGCTAAATTTCGCGGTTGTTTGTAAATTTTAAAAACCACACAATTGGATGACGGACAGAGTGCATTTTCGCGCATTTTGGACATGCGCACCAAGAATCAGTGAGATCCTTTTTCGACCGCCTCGAGAAATGGCGTGTTAATTTACTTTCTCCAACTATTTCAAATTTCTACACTTGAAAGTGCTCGATTTTGGTGTACTGAAGCATAGAACTAGAAACTTCAGCCCTTCAGCTACGTGGTGACATCATTAGATCCAGACAGGGGCCCCTTGGAACGTGGAGAAATTGGCTGCAAACTGGTGAGTGTTTTGTTTCTGATTTCCGTTGTGTGGTACCCACAATTAACCTATGGACCTTTTAATTATTTCGTAATTTCATATCAATATATATATATATATATATATATATATATATATATATATATATATATGTTTGTTCGCGCTTTCATTAATTAAAATATATACAGTCCATTGCAGTTATCGTTTTTCTTACTGCGGGCATAACAGAAGTGCTCCTTCGACCCGAATTATTTAAATTTACTCCATACGACGGTATTAATAAGTCGGCCATTTATTTCATTTTCACATTTTCGCCGAGATCATACGGCCTTGAATTTTGCCAATCGTATTAAACCGAGAGAGAGTGTCGCTCGACCTTCGGTAGCGGCGCAGTTCACCTGTTTTCGGTCCGCTGCTACGGTAACGTACCGCGTGGTCATTCAGTAAACAAATCGAGAAGCAATCAAAACAAACAAGCACGAGTTTTATGATTAGGTGTGTTCCATATCATTTCGATATTTAAAACAATTTTCATCAATTGCGATAAATTAGTGCATATTTTCGACAATTCGTCATTTTTCTATTTCAGAAGCATTAATTTAGCGTTAATTGTATATTTACCGACATTTCTGTGATTAGATGTGTTCCATATCATTTCGATATTTAAAACAATTTTCATCAATTGCGATAAATTAGTGCATATTTTCGACAATTCGTCATTTTTCTATTTCAGAAGCATTAATTTAGCGTTAATTGTATATTTACCGACAATTTCGTCATTTCAAAGGTAAAATCATGTCTATCAAAAAAGCCGTGCAAAAAATGCAAGGGTTTTTTATCTGCGATCACCGAGTGTTATGTGTTTTCACAGCTCGTGGCAACGGACGAAAAAGCGAGAAACGAGTTTCAAGTGAGGTATTCCGATTTGGATGAAACCTTCGATAAATGCATGCTGGCGCATAATTATGTCATTATGTTGATAGACGACTCGGACGACGAGGAGTTTAAAACGCAGGATGCGATCCTTTCAGAAGCTCGTAAATATTTTTATGCGTGTAAGGGGGTTTACTCTAAAATATTTCCGGTAGAGGCCCCATCCTTTTCGGGATCATATGTTCGACAAAACGAAACTCCAAAACTCAAAGAGTTAGGTATTCCCATAGTTCGAGGTGATAAAAAATTATAGATCAAAATCAAAGTCTAAGTAACGTTCGAAAACTTCAATATTTATTTTCATATCTCGAGGATGAGCCTCTAAAATTGATATCAGGGATTAGCTTATCTGATCAAAATTATAAAATTGCTTATGACAAATTAGTCAATAGATATCAAAACAAGCGAGACCTCGCAAATGATGCTTTAAGCACAATTATGAACTCCACATTAAAAAACGAGTCAGCTAAAGAATTGCGTAATTTAATTGACACCTTTTCTGAATCCCTAGAAATTTTAAAATCACTTAGCTTTGACGTTGACAGTTGGGACTTTATTATTTTTTTCATTTTGTTAGAAAAATTGGATATTCCGACGCGTTCAAATTTCGAAATGAGTCACGCCAATACTAATACCGAAATTCCCACTTTTCAGTCACTTTTTCAATTTCTAGAAAAAAGATGTAAAGTTTTGGAATCACTTCCTCAATCAACAGCACCCAAAAAGGTGCCTACCTATCAAAAATCAAATTCTATGCAAAATCAGTTTGGGCAAAAGCCTACCTATCAAAATTCAAATTCTATGCAAAATCAGTTTGGGCAAAAGCCTATCTACAAATCATCCAATTCGCCTTTTATAGGACTGGCTGGCACCTCAACTAATTCAAGTATGGGAATAAAATGTCTCCGGTGTAATCAAGGTCACGTGCTTTCGAAATGTCAAACATTTCTTGACCTCTCACCTATCGATCGCCTATCTTTCGTCAAGCAGAAAAAATTATGTCTAGCGTGTTTTCATCCCTCGCATGGGGTAGACACGTGCAAATCAAAATATTCATGCAGGACTTGCAATAGTAAAAGGCACCACACTTTAACTCATATCTTAGAAACTAATCAAGAGTCTGGAAGCCAAGATACTAGCCCTGTCATTCACACACCACCTGTCAATAATCTTCATGTGTCATTAAATACCTCAGGACCTTCAGGTACCTTTCTTTTATGCACCGCCATAATAGATGTTATGGACGGTTGCGGAAATTTTCAACCTGTAAGGGCACTGCTTGATTCTGGATCACAGACAGGATTCATCAGTGAAAAGTGTATTCATCGTCTTAATCTTCCTAGGCGAAGTTACACGACTGAAATATTCGGATTAAATCAGATGTCTTCTTTTACTTCCAAAGGGCTCGTTCAATGTCACATTAAGCCACAAGGACAGGTCACTCCTTTACTTAATTTCGAAGCAATTGTCGTTCCACAATTATGTTCCAATATGCCTACATTCACTTTGAACGATAATCAGTGGAAACACTTGGAAAACCTTAAACTTGCCGACCCATCTTATTTCAAATCTAGACCTGTGGACCTAGTTATTGGTTGCGAGCTATTCGCACAGATATTCAAGGAGGGCAGGGTTCTGGGACAAATAGGGCAACCTTCAGCCCTTGAAACCATCTTTGGCTGGGTCGTCATGGGAAAAGTGGACGAAGTAGGTAGTCTTACGGAACGAACCAGTTGTTTTTTAACGAGCCATTCACCTCCGTTAGAGGTTATTATCCCTAGGTTTTGGGAAATCGAACATTTGCCTAAAAAACAAATCTTATCAAAGGAAGAAAAACAAGCGGAATCGATTTTTACTGCGAGTGTCGTACAACAACCGAGCGGTAGATTCATGGTAGATCTTCCGTTTAAAGATAAAATAAACCCTGACCTAGGAAATACTTATCCGCAAGCTTATCGTAGATTTTTATTTCAAGAAAATAGATTAATCAAAAATCCTGATCTGTACACTGCCTATTCAAGTTTCATGCAAGACTATATCGATTCTAATCATATGAGTTTAGTTTTATCTAGTCAACCAAAAGTCGACGTATCATGTTTTTAGCACATCATTGCGTACTAAAGCCGGAAAGCTTAAGTACAAAATTAAGGGTAGTCTGGGATTGTTCGGCAGTCACCCCAAAAAATATTAGTCTCAATGACACGTTGTTATCTGGACCGAAACTTCAAAAGGATATTGCTTCTTTACTCCTTACGTTTCGTCTTAATCCTATTGCCTACATTGCTGATATCAAACAGATGTTCCGTCAAGTCCTTATCACCGTCCTTATCAAAGGATATTGTGGAGGTTTTCTCCACAGGACGCACTTTCAGTGTGGGAACTTTCTACTGTCACTTTTGGCATGACATGCTCACCTTTTCTAGCCATGTGTACATTAAATGAGCTGGCAGAGAGAGAAAAGGAACGTTTTCCTATGGCTAGTACTGTTCTAAAAACGTCAATCTATATCGACGATATCTTGGGAACTAGCCCTTCGCTTTCTGAAGCTCTCTCCCTTCAAACAGAACTCAATGATTTGTTGAAGTCGGGAGGATTTGAACTTAAAAAATGGGCAAGCAATTGTCCTGAGTTATTGGCAACATTGCCAGAGTCCGATCGTCAAATGCCTCTCTCTTTCGACAAGGAGGAACCCCACTTTATCAAAGTTTTAGGACTTCAATGGCATCCAAAAAACGACATTTTTTCTTATCAATGCCGAATGAAGGACAAACCCCATAGGAACAATCTTCGATCCCTTAGGTTTTCTTTGTCCCTTGTTGCTACAAGCAAAATTTATTTTGCAACAGTTGTGGTTATCGAAAATAGGCTGGGACGAAGAACCAGATTCTTCTATCATCGACTCTTGGAACAAACTTCGTTCTGAATTCCCGCTTCTTTCCAATTTTCAATTACCCCGACAAATCAAACTGTATAAAACCAATACCTGTCAAATCATCGGCTTCTGTGACGCTTCAATTCGAGGTTACGCAGGCGTCATATATTTTCGTGTAGAAGAGGAAAACAATATATCTGTTTCTCTCATATCTGCAAAATCTAGGGTCGCGCCTATAAAGTCACAAACTTTGGCTAGGCTAGAACTCCTAGGCGCATTTCTTTTAAACGAATTAATTGACTTCGTCTTATCTAGCTATGAAGGAAATATAACTTTTACAAATATCGTTACATTCTGCGATTCGCAAGTCGTATTGCACTGGCTTTCATCCCCTCCTAATCGCTGGCAAACCTTTGTTGGAAATCGAGTCAGTAGAATCCAAGAAATCATTCCCTCAAACTCATGGCGCTACATTCCTTCTGCTTTAAATGCAGCCGATATTGCGTCACGAGGGGCCACCCCTTCACAGCTCATGTCACATGACATGTGGTGGAACGCACCGTCGTTTTTGTGGTCTCCCGAAAACGAATGGCCCGATTTTCATAAATCAAAAATGCCGATTGATTTCGGAGATATTAATCTGGAGGAAAAGCCAAAGGTCTGTTGCAATGCGATAATTGACGTTAACTTCTTAGATCAGCTTATCAAATATTCATCTATATCAAAAATTCAACGTATCATTTGTTATGTCCTTCGAATAGTTAACCTTTTTCAAAACCATTCCTATCAAAAACCCACTAAGCCGCCGAACCAAAAAGTTATTTTTGAGAATATTGTTTTTCCTACCACCGGTGAGATGCAAAGTGCGTTATACCTTCTTATCAAACGCGTTCAAGGTTCTTGTTTTTCTGAGCTTTTTTCCGCGTTATCTAAGGATAAACCAATACCGAAACCTATCCGAAAACTTTCACCTTTTCTTGATGAAAATAATATCATTAGAGTCGGTGGCAGATTACAAAAATCTGACCTTTTGTCTTATTCTGCAAAACACCCCGTCTTACTTTCGAGTAACCATCGTTTAACTACTCTTCTTATCGAGTCCACTCATCGACAATACCTTCATCCTGGGTTTAAAACATTACATAATCTGCTTTTACAGCAATTTTGGATATTATCTGCCAGACGGACAATTCAAAGAACCATATCCAAGTGTTTGCAATGTTTTAGAATCAACCCTAAACCCTATAGACCGCCCATAATGAGTTCACTTCCCGCTCATCGAATCAATCAACTTAAACCTTTTTCGAGTGTAGCTATCGACTTTTGTGGACCTTTCTTTGTGATTCCTCATCGTTACCGTGGTTGTAAAGTATGTCTGTGTGTTTGTCTGTACGGCTACACATTGCGTGCATTTGGAATTAACCATGGAACTGTCCACCGAAGGAAGGGTTCGTAGGTGCATTCCATCGATTCATTTCCAGACGTGGAAGCGTGACGCAATGCTGGTCAGATCAGGGCAGTAATTTTATAGGGTTTCGTAACCAATTACTTGATTACGCAAGAAGTGCGTCCACCAGACTTTCTATTCGTTGGCATCTGGGACCTCCTCTCAGTCCACATTTCAATGGCCTGGCAGAAGCTGGCGTCAAAAGTTTTAAAACTCACTTTGTTCGAATTGTCGGCGACCAGAAGTTGTCTATCATGGAAATGTCCACCCTTACATGTCGCATAGAAGCTGTACTTAATAGTCGCCCTTTATCTCCTGCCTCTTCAGACCCACACGATCTTCAACCTCTTACCCCTGGGCATTTTTTGACCCTTGCACCCCTTAATTCAAAAATTCCGGAGTCAGATTTGTCCGAGGTTCCCCTAAATCGGCTCTCGAGATGGCAACTAATCCAACAACTACATAATGATTTTTGAAAAAGGTATTCTGTAGAGTATTTGCATACGCTACAACAGCGACACAAGTGGGCTGATTCGTCCCCAAATATCAAATTAAATGATTTGGTTATCATAACGAGTGATCACATTCAGTCACCTTTGAAATGGCCAGTCGGTCGGGACATCGAACTGCATCCCGGCGGAGATGGTCAGGTGCGCGTTGCGACGGTACAAACGGCTACCGGTGTTTACAAGCGGCCAGTTGTAAAACTGTGCCTCTTGCCGAATTAAAAGTAATTTTAATTTTTTCTACCTATTGAAGTCAATTATTACAATAGGTACTTTATTATTTTTTTAAAATTTTGTTTGTTTGTTTTGACTTTTTCGGGTTTTCGTTATCTCTAAATAAACTTACGCTACTTATCTGTTTTTCATTCATTTATATTTATCGGTCGATCATTTTTCTTATATCTATATCTGTCCGGCTGATATTCTAAAATTGTGTGTTTTGGAGGGCAGTTATGTTAGCTCCCGCAAAATTTCGCGGTTGTTTGTAAATTTTAAAAACCACACAATTGGATGACGGACAGAGTGCATTTTCGCGCATTTTGGACATGCGCACCAAGAATCAGTGAGATCCTTTTTCGACCGCCTCGAGAAATGGCGTGTTAATTTACTTTCTCCAACTATTTCAAATTTCTACACTTGAAAGTGCTCGATTTTCGTGTACTGAAGCATAGAACTAGAAACTTCAGCTCTTCAGCTACGTGGTGACATCATTAGATCCAGACAGGGGCCCCTTGGAACGTGGAGAAATTGGCTGCAAACTGGTGAGTGCTTTGTTTCTGATTTCCGTTGTGTGGTACCCACAATTAACCTATGGACCTTTTAATTATTTCGTAATTTCATATCAATATATTTATGTTTGTTCGCGCTTTTATTAATTAAAATATATACAGTCCATTGCAGTTATCGTTTTTCTTACTGCGGGCATAACAATGCGTTATTAAATGACAGATGTCACGTGATATTTGAAAGTCCAATTTTGACCTTTTGACCTCAGATTTTACTGAATTTTTCATAAGAACTCTTCATTTTGAAATTTGTATTGGAGAACAAGGCTTTACTTTTATCTCAATTCTTCTTACGGATTACCATTTTCGCGTACTTGGCCTTTTTTTACATGAAATGTTTTTGTTATGATTTCACTCACTCACTTTTTAGAGGATTTGGATAATATTTAAGTTTTAAACTAGTAAAATATGCGGAATATTGTTCAAAACTAAATTTATTCCTATGGTTTTATTATAGTTCCTATCAGCCGTCCAAAGCTCAGCTCTCTAGCGTTTCTGGAAATGTTGCTTTTACATAACTTTACATTGATAGAAAATTTTGGGTTTTTTAGTTTTTTTCTATAGTTTTATCATAGTTTCTATCGGCCTTCCTAAGCTCAGCTCTCTAGCGTCTCTGAAAGTGGGCAATGTTACTTTTACATAAATTTACATTTATAGGGGACGGATGTAATTAAAATTTTGGGGATTTTAAAATTTTTTCTATACTTTTACCATAGTTCCTACCAGTCTGCCAAAGCTCAGCACTCTAGGGTTTCTGGAAGTGGGCAATGTTATTTTTACATAACTTTACATGTAGAGGGGTAGTAAATTAGAATTTTGGGGTTTTTTGATTTTTTTTCAAGGGTTTGGTCTTCATTTCTATCAGTCTGCCAAATTTCAACTTTGCAGCATGTCTGGCAGTACAGTAGAATTTTGATGATCATACATGAGTGAGTGAGTGGCAATTTCCACGTTTTATAAAATTTTGTAACTACATTACTACTTTATGGAAACATGAAAACTTGGAGGGGTTGTTAACTCTATGAAGATCTACGACTGTGCAAAGTTTGAGTTTCGTAGCTCATTACAAAATAGAGTTTTAGATAGATCAAATATGGGCTGAAATGTTTTAAGAAAAGATGGTACAACAGGTTGCGCGAACTTGGCGGGGCACTGCAATGAACCAGATATTTAAAAACTGAAAGAATACTTACTATTTGTAACGAATTGTACACAGTCCTCCTTAGACATATTAGGTTTGAAGTTGGCATCCACATAACCATACACATAACTGGCGCCGGAGCCACCAATCGAAATCGACTGTCGGACCACCATTCCTCCAATGGGAACTGAGTAGATTTGACCTCCTAAATTACAAAAACTTATTTGTGATTCATGTTTGTGATTGGACTACCTGTCCTGCCAAAAACGGCCGACGACTAACGCTATTTGACACTTGACATTTGAACGTCACATGTAGGTAACGGCTTTCGTGGAACGCCGCAAACTCTCGGACGGTTAACATAGGAATTTTGACGTACGTAGAACGTGCGCAATTGTGTTTTAGCGAGCTTCTATTGCATTCCGTGTCATTTGGCTGGCGCCGGCTGCACAGATCACTGCAGTGTTGAGCGGAACCATTGAGTAAATTATATGGGTCATATACTCAAAGGCGGAACCCATTTATTTGACATAAGGGAAGATGGGGGAATAAGAAATAAGGGTCATTAAAGATATCTGAAAAAAACCTTTGAAATTTTTCTACTACAATACTAAAAAACTTTTTTATTGCAGATTGATTTGACTCCTTAGTGAAGTTGCCTTCAAATTTGACAAAAGCGACCTATGTTAAGCTTTAGAAATGGCAAGTTGCAAAAATATTAAATGGCATCAAATACAAGTAGTCCTGCAAAAATACTTGAAACTGATTCCTAACAGTGTGCGCAGGCGTAGACATGATTCGTGCATCGGATTGACTAAACCAAGCATATGATTTGTAGAATAATATTACTATTAACTTTCAAACACATTTTTTAGGCTACAGAAAATAAATTGCTGGTTACTAATTCTTTAATGGAACTTTTTTCATCTTGTAATTTAAAATTTTGGGCTAATTTGTGATTTAATACCTGTTTTTTTTTTCTGTTGCCTAAAAAACAAGCTCAAAAGATTACTGCACCACCGCATTCTGTTAGGAATTACCTTGGCCGAATAAAGCTATGTACGAGAATTCAGCCAGTTAGTCATCACTTAAAAAATAGACCGGTGTACTATGGACTATTTGCGTTAAATGCCATTTAATATTTCTGTAACTTGCCATTTCTACAGCTTTACATAAGTCACTAGTCAAATTTAAAGGTAACATGACTACTTAAATCAATACGAAACAAAACAGAGTAAATCAAATGAGAAAGAAAGAGACGGGCTTCGGCCGATGTTGCCACTACAGTTTAAAAATGACGGCCTTTTAAAAATAAAAACATCAAACTATGTAACTCATCGAACTCGCAAAAAAATAAAATATACTTATCGATGAAGTTCAATGTAATACACTCTCGGGCTATGCAGTCGAGTAATTATTTTTAATACAAGTAGGAGTAAAGAACTGGGAGAAATGGCGTAGCGAGCCCTAAGTGGGCCCAATATCAACATTTGGCTAGGGCGCCCACACCCCATTAAAAAACGCGCCATCGAGATTAAGTTTTCCATGACTGATTTTTTGCAATACAAACAAAAACATAAAACAATTAATTTATTTGCAAAAAAATTTCAAAATATTAAATGAATTATTATTGGGTTGACACCGCCACAAATTTAAAAAAAAAATGTCAATACATTTTTGTAAATCATTTGAGAAGTGATTGTTGAAATGGCTTTAACTTTGTAAAACTGGGTGATTGATTCTGATAGGATGGTATGTATGTATGTATATATTCGAAAGTGGTGGCAGGCCCTACTGGACCTCCATGCACTGCCACCACAAATGAATCTGTTTGACTAAAGTGGCATATTTTTCTTCCACCCAGTACATGAAAAAACTCTGCAGATTACAACAATAAATGATTTAGACTATGGCCCAAAGATATAGGATGGTAAGTCTCAGCATAAAAAAACATTTGCTTACTTTAAAAAGGTTTTACTTTGAAAAAGGTTCGGTTTGCCTGAGCCGACGTCACCACTGGTAATGTTACAAATATTAAAGCTAGTAATTACATCGGAAAACGAAGATGTCAGGCTGCTAAATTTTAATATTTTTAATAGGTCTGTACCAGTTTCTTTTGCATATATTTTATATTATCTTCACTGAAGTTCATTAGATTCTTTGGTAATAATACTCTGAAATTATTAAATATCTTGACTAAGAGAGCAAGAAAATTATTTTTAATGCAATTATTAGTAAAAAATTGCTAAATTGTGCAATATATTTGTTAAGCTTCTAAATGTCCTATTGCAAGATCCCACTTTAGAGACCCATGGGGCCCCTCTATCGCTACGTGCCTGACTACACCATTGCGCAATATATCTGTTTTTCTTTAACCCGCACAAATTTTCTGTCTGTCTATACTCGAACACGCGGCTTTTTCCATGCAAGACCTAGGATTCGAAACCCTGTATATCCGTTAATTGAAAACATGGACATTTTTACTATGTACTGTTTTTATTGATATTCGACCCCTGTATAGGTGTCCATTAGATCTTGGACCCCCGTGGGTGTACAGCTTTCGGGCTGACCACGGAAAAATACAAGAGAAACAAAATTTTTCTATGTCCGCTTAGCCACGAAAAATTGTTGTTTCTTTATTCAAGGGTACTAAACTTTACGTTTGTAGTATTTTTGGCTGGCACCCCGTTGACTCGACATAAAACATCGCCAAGACGGTAAAAATGCAAAATACATTGACCCGACCGGAGGGACAAATTATCTCACGGTCATGGGACTGTTTTTCGTTTCATCTGCCTGCCATTTGTTTTTACTCTGGTAGTTTCTTTTGTATTTATAGATGTCGCCACTTTTGTAAAAGCATACGATATCGCAGGCATTATTTATTAATTTCTCTTAACAATATCGTAAGATGAGATTCATATTGATGGTCCAAGTGAAGTTCTTCGTAAATGCATTTTTAAAAAGTTTACAGGAGAAGCGAAAAACTGCAGTTAACTGCAATGAGAGCTGATTTTTAGCTCACACATATACTATACTATAGTAGTGTGAGCTATGGTGATCCTAATTTTTTCGAGAAAAAAAAAGTTGCTCCGATTTCAAAAATTTTTATATATCTTTGCGTTTCAGATGATTTGGAAACTTTTTTGTCGCGCCGTCTGTCTGTCTGTCTGTATGTCTGTCTGTCTGTATGTCTGTCTGTAACGACCAACGCGCATAACTCAAAAACCGCTTGGCCGATTTTAATGAAATTTGGTACCTAGGCTGAGTCTTGGGTCGAGATGGTCCCATTTAAAAATGAACAAAATCCACCGAACACAAGCCAAATAAAAGGGTGGGGGAAGATGTAAAAAATTAGAGTTTATGTGAAAATATGGCGTGTGTGATATCAAACGAAAGGTAATTGAGTATGGAGTTAAACAAAATACATTTTAGTTTTTTTTTTCAAAAAGGGTGGGGGTAGATTTCAAAAATTAGAGTTTACGTGAAAATATGGCGTGTGTGATATCAAACGAAAGGAAATTGAGTCCGGAGTTAAACAAAATACATTTTAGTTTTTGTTTTTTGAAGGGTGGGGGTAGATTTCAAAAATTTGAGTTTAAGTCAAAACAAGGCTTTTGTGGTATCAAACAAAAGGTAATTTAGTCTGGAGTCGAATAAGATATATTTCAGGTTTTAGTTTTATTAGCTCGCACGTACATTATAACTATAGCACCTAGTGTGAGCTTAGGGGCCCATATATTGGCAGAGTATTTTAAAACTTTTACTAAGAAAAGTATTTTCTTTAGTGTTAGAATTTTTTGTCCTGTCACGATCATAATGATGCCAAAAAGTCAAAATCAAACAAATTTTGACCAACCCATGTGGTGAAATGGTGAAAACTTTTTTAAAAAGGCTGAATTCTGGTGATTTTTTGACACTGTTCTATTTAAATTAAAATTTGAAAAAAATTATATTAGATTTCTTTATCTTGACTGCGAAAAACTCTTCACTGCTTGAACTACTGCTCGGCTATGTCCGGCACATGGGAGCTGCCGGCGATAACCCGTACAAAATACGGGGATCCCCCATTTCCCATGAATCATTTTAGATTTATTTTGCCCCACGTTACGTTTTGTTAAAATGAATGATGTTTGACGACCAAAGCCATAAATAGCAGAAAACTACAACTTTTTTAGGTTTTACGGTACATATAAATATTGTTCTTCCTTCGAGGAGTTGGATGCGTTTTCCTAGACTATCAGGGATGGAATGATACATGGCCGTATCTCGCCGACATTTCTTTTTATACGTCGTACCTACATAAAGGGTCTCTAGTATAACTATACGTTTTTTTTTAAACTGGTGATTTTTGGCAAAATTTGGCAACTCTTATGGAAGTGTTTGGTGATTTTCAATTTTTTGATATGGCAACACTGTGTCAACACTTAATAGGTGTCCATAAGATCTTGGACCCCCGTGGGAGTACAGCTTTCAGGCTGCCTACAGAAAAATACAAGAGAAACAAAATCTTTCTATGGCCGCTTAGCCACGAAAAATTGTTGTTTCGTTATTCACGAGTACTAAACTTTACGATGTTCGAGCGCAAGTGCCACGACATAAATACACACGTAGGAGGTAGGCAGAGTTCTGAAGTATGGAAATTCCTTTCTACAGTAAAAAACCCAACAAAAGAAAAAGTAAACATCCAGATAATCAAACCAGAACAATAGGAGAGACATAGAAGTACATGGAGAGGCAGTAATCAACGAAAAAGAAATGATAAAGAATAATATTAAAAAGCTTAAATCCGGAAAAGCTAGCGGACCTGGGGGAATATATGCTGAAATGCTCAAATATGGATCAGAGAAACTACTCGAAAATCTCACATATATTATTAATCAATGCATAAACAGACATCCAGTACCTAATGATTGGAAAATTGCATTCATATCCTCAATGCATAAAAAAGGAAACAAGCTGGATTGCAACAATTACAGAGGAATTTCAGTAACCAGTACTCTAAGTAGATTGTACGGTAGGATTCTTAGAGATCTAATAGAGATTGATTTTCACGAAGAAGAAGAAGAGCAAAGTGGGTTTCGCGCAGGCAGATCTTGTAGTGATAATGTTTTTTGTCTTAAGAGAAAAGGAGCGCCAGAAACATAGACTCATGTTACCATTGTGGACCTACAAAAAGCATATGATACGGTTCCAGTAGAAAAAATATGGACAGTGTTAGAGCAAACTAATATCAATCATACATAAAAGCGATAAAAGAACTATACAAAGGGTCAAAATCTAAAATTAAAATTGGAAATCGACTTTCAAAAGAATTCCTGGTAACAAAAGGATTAAGACAGGGATGTTGTATCTCTCCAACTCTTTTTAAAATATATATCGCAGTAGCTCTAAAAAACTGGAAACGTAAAGTGCACGGCATGGGAATACAACTTAACGACCGATTTACCATACACACTACAGTTTGCTGACGAATTGTGGCTAATGATAAAGAAGACATGGAGTATATGATGAGAAAGTTAATAAAAGAATACCAAAAGTGGGGATTAACAGTGAACGTGGACAAGACACAGTATTTATGTATTGGAAACGAATCCAGTGAGTTAGTACTAAAAAATGGACAAAAAATATCTCCATGCAATGAGTATGTATTGGGTGTCACATTTGATAAGACAGGAACAGCCTGTAGAGAATTGGAAAAAAGAATAGTAAAAGCAAAAAAGGTTATTGGTTGTCTTAGCAGTATTTTATGGAGCAGAGAGATAAAAAAGAATGTAAAATTTAACATATATGAAACAATGGTGAAAAGCACGCTGTTGTATGGAATAGAGACTTGTCGCGTAACAGAAAGATACAAAGCAAAAATGGAAAGTGTCGAAATGGATGCAATAAGAAGATCAATGAGAATATCTAGAATAGATCACAAAAGAAATGAGATCATAAAAGAAAGAATGGGAATCGAGGGAAGCATAACTAACACTAAAAGACAACTGATATGGTATGGCCATGTACAACGGATGAACGACGAAAGACTACCAAAGCAGGTCCTAGAATGGCAACCAATAGGACGCCGAAAAAGAGGGCTTCCTAAACTAGAATAATGGCAAAAGTCAATCCAAAGATCAATGAGTCAAAAAAATCTGAAAGAGGATGATTGTCAAGATCGGAGGAGGTGGAGAATAGGCGTCGGACAACGTAGAAAAACGTTCTAAACAGACATAGTAGTACTAAACTGTACGTGAAATAATACTTACAAAGGGCGAGAGAAGTATCGGACGGACGGTGGTATAGTTTATTTCACTAGTCACTTTAGCTAGCTGATTAATTAATGTTTATCAGACGCGTGTCACGACGCACGTTAAGCCGAGATAAGAGAGCGATTCCCATCAATGCGCCTGTGCGCATAGATATGTGGGCATTAAACAGCTGATTTATCAATACATTACAGATACAATACACCAAACCTATTTTTTATTTCTTAAATCATGTAATAATATGGTTTTGATATCCTCTAGATATTCCTCTTTTTTATTTTAATCAACTAATAAGTTAAAAAAGTACCAAAATTGTTTTCTTCTAATGACTGTTTTATCTGAAGAATTATTTACGTAAAAAAAAATAGCGTGCGTAATTTCTTTTCACGCACATTAGGCCAATTTTTTAGACGCCGACGCCGTGCCTATTTTTTTTTAACACGGCTTGCAGTAAGTTGAGCTATTCAAATGAAAATTGGTGTGGTAAAAAAAATTCTTGCCTACATAATATATCAAGTTATGAAGTTAACGCGTAACTAAAAAAACCTAACTATAACAAGCCAACTTTGTTTTTTAATCCGACCAGAAAATAAATACTTTCCGTACAATTAGCTCACACATATACCATACTATTGTAGTGTGAGCTATGGTGATTTTAATTTTTTCGAGAAAAAAAAAGTTGCACCGATTTCAAAAATTTTTATATATCTTTGCGTTTCAGATGATTTTGAAACTTTTTTGTTGCGCCGTCTGTCTGTCTGTAACGACCAACGCGCATAACTCAAAAACCGCTTGGCCCATTTTAATGAAATTTGGTACCTAGGCTGGGTCTTGGGTCGAGATGGTCCCGTTTAAAAATGAACAAAATCTACCGAACACAAACCAAATAAAAGGGTGGGGGAAGATTTCAAAAATTAGAGTTTATGTGAAAATATGGCGTGTGTGATATCAAACGAAAGGTAATTTAGTCTGGAGTTAAACAAAATACATTTTAATTTATTTTGAAAAAAGGGTGGGGGTATATTTCAAAAATTAGAGTTTAAGTGAAAATATGGCGTATGTGATATCAAACGAAAGGTAATTGAGTCCGAAGTTTAACAAAATACATTTGGTTTTTTGTTTTATTTAAGGGTGGGGTAAATTTCAAAAATTTGAGTTTAAGTCAAAACATGGATTGTGTGGTATCAAACAAAAGGTAATTTAGTCTGGAGTTGAATAAAATATATTTCAGTTTTTAGTTATAGTGTTAGTACCTAGTGTGAGTTTAGGGGCCCATATATTGGCAGAGTATTTTTTATAGGGAAAGTTTTACTTTACATTCAGATTCTTTCGGAAAACTTAGTCTCAAATAGAGACAGGAAAAGACCAGGAGAACGGACGGACTTTTCCGGTCCTCTTTTCAGTCAAGTTAGCCATAATTTATGTTGAGAGCAAGAGGAAAAGAGCTTATGGCATGACCCATATAAATTAACATGACATTACGGGAAAAAATGTACAAAACTCTTGGCATTACCCGAAGATTTACATGGCATTACTCGCAATACATTTACAAATTTTGGCTCATCAACATAACCTATTGATTTTTGAAGTAAAAATATACTAGCTTTTGAATAAGTATCTTAATATTTACATGCAGGACAGGTTAAATGTGTTTGTGGTGGCACGTACAGCTTTCAATCTCAAGAAGCCATCCATAATACCCAGTCGTTCTGGCTATTGAGGTAGGTTTATTTTTGTTGAAAATTAAATTTCACTTTTTGAAAACTACGTTACCTACTCTAGGTGCTGGCGTTTTTGAGATACGATTTTATTTTCTAAAAAATTTTGACTGGCAAACTTTGACGTTAGTCTAGATTACCGCCCTAAAATGTATTGACAATACTGAAAAAATCATTTTTGAATCCTATAAAAGGGAACAGGTAATAGATGAAGTGAGACCGTCAGATATGATGATAATGATTCAGAAGATAATTGGCCAAACTTCAGATGTGGAGGAAGAGACTATTTGATGGGTATATGAGTACTTAGGTACTTTCTGTTACAAGACTAAAAGATCGATTCTTTTCAGAACCAAAACTTTATAAACAAGAATCCTATACTTCAAAATACTTTGTTCCGAATTGTAATTCCTCCTTGACTCAAAAGTATTTATATTGCAGAAAATATAAATACCTACACCTAGAAAGTTTAGAAAAACATTTCCAAACTAGTAAGAACCTTTCATTTTGAAATTTGTATTAGAGAACTAGGCTTTACTTTTATCTCAATTCTTTTTAAGGAATACCATTTTTGCGCACTTAGCTTTTTTTTACATGAAATGTAATTGTTATGATATTATATATCACACAAGACATACCACCTGACCCACAGTTATATTACTATTACCAAAATTCATCGCTAAAAAAGGGTTTTTGAAAATGTTATTTTTAAACTTTCGGAGATCTGAAAACTGGTATAGATTGTGGGGTAATAAAGTGAGTTAAATTACGTTTTGTAATTGGTCTATAGTTGAGGATGTATATAAGTGGCACCGCGTCATAGCTATGGTAAACCAAGTTTTGCGGCAAAATCTATGTAAAGAAGTCTCAAAAAATTGTTGTTTCACTTTGTACCTGCAGTGTGCCGCTTTATATGTCTATAATAAAACACCGAGACCATTTAAAGGAGATAGATAAAATAGGTACTTACCTAATAAATAAACATAAAAGAGAATCCAAAATTATATTAAAATGTGCGCAAATATTGATTTAGTTGCAAAAACGTTTTGTTTTGTAAAAAGTCGGTCCCAATTTGTTTGACATTAAAACAGTCAAAACGACAACGAATAGATACGGCTAAATCAATATGTTCGTTACAACCAGACAAGAGTATATATGTTCCTTTCTAATAAAATCGTTTAGAAGAAGACATAAATAAAAAGCAAGTAAAATAGTAAGCTAATGACTAATTAGTGTAGTGCTTCGTACCAAATACTATAAAAAAATTACAGGAAGTGCGGGCCACTGTATGTACCCCTCTACTCCCTTCCCGCCCATCACGGCTTTGATGACGCGGTGCCACTTTAATACAATATCAAGTATAGGTGTAGGTATTTATAATTTCTTGGGTCGATCTGTAGAATGGATTTTTCCGGTATAGTAACGTAAATATAGCTATTTTTCTAAATATGAGGTCATTCACTACCAAAATAAATCTAGCGACTTTAAAAGACGGGTACCATACTAAACTTACCTTTTTTCTTATCCCAGCCCGCAACTAAGATTCCAGCCATAAGAGAATCACGGTAATTGTAGCACAGTTCCTTAAAAACAGCAGCTCCCACTTCCACCAATGGTTCCTCTCCAATTTCCATTCTGTAGAAAAACAAGTCATTTTAAGATACTTTTAAAAGCTATGGCAATTACTGAGGGGGGGGGGGGTGTGATTTACATGGAAGATCGTTTTTTGCGATGTTTTTAAATCAGCGGTATGGATTTTTATGAAATTTCCTTTATTTTAAATTCAACTTATCCAACATGCACGTCAAGCCAGCTGCTCGATTGAAGCGCCGTCTTCAGATGCCTTTTTATGGTAAATATTATGATGTTCGTCTATGTAAAACTAGGCTAAAAAAGCATTTCTATTAACTTGTCCGTATTAGTATCAAAATCGAACTGCGCATGAACAGTATCATTACAGGACTTCTAATAGAATAGAATGTACCTAATACAGGCGTTGAACTTGTCAAAATATCAACATATTATTTTACAAAAAAATAATTAGTTCAATAGTTACAAAATATTAAAATGTTATAATAGTAATGGCAGCATACATAAACTTTCATAAAAAAGTTTTTCAATTAAAAGTTTAGAAATTGATTAAAACACTCAAAAATAATAGAGTAAATCTTTTGAGTTTTTCAAGACAAAAATATAAATAATTTCTTTGGATATAAAACACAAAAGTTTAAAACTTTGGCTATATACATAAATATAAGCCATTCAGGGTAGTGTTATTCAGTTAATGCTAAATGGAATATTAAAAATAAACAAAAATATACAAAAACAAATAACTTTCCTATAGGAAGTTTGTCAACAAAAAAGTTTTAAATAAAATCAAACGTTTAAAATAAAGTTTATAGCCTAAGTTAAAAATAGTCTTAAAGTTGTAGAAGTTATTAATAGGTTTTTTTCGGGTAAATCTTTGATCACTTAAGGAAGGTGGTTCCAGGATTATATTCTTTGTTTGAAACTAGATATTATAATAATCGTTGCCATTTGGGGGGGCTCGCTATTTGGATATTGTTGAGAGGATACAAACCAATTTTTTCAAACGTTTTTTATTGCTACCAAAATCTACACGTCTTCCGCCCTTTTACGTCTCGAGTCTGGAAGCTCCCATCTTCAGGTTATCGTTCTCAAAATGTGCCTAAAATTTATGCTAAAACTACTTAGGATGGGCCCTGATAGACTTCCCAGACAATGTTTTGATCGCCAGCTGCAGTTGGCTGATGCCGCAGATACCAAGTATAATTGGGTAGCCCAAATAAAACATTGGACAAGTGATATTGGTTTTCAAAACCTTTGGCTGGATCTCAGCTTTAATAGCTTAAAGCGGAAAATGCCCAACATGCTTGAAAAACTCCAAGAAGTGTGTTTTAGAGCGGATCTAGACTTTGCTCGTAACTCTAACTACACAGTTTTTACAGCTGTTTAAATACTACGGCTAGCTTTCCACGATATCTTGGTTTTAATTTACCGATTCACAGCACACGGATGCTGGCACAACTTAGACTGTCCACAAACTACTTTTCTAAATTTACGTATAAAGGACTATCCTACAAAATAAACCATACACTTCAATGCACTGTATGTAATCTTCATGTGGATGACACACTTCACCATATACTGTTTATATGTCCTCTTTATGACGAGGTTAGAGTACGAATCTTTAACGATGTAGATTACTTTATTAACCAACTTGACGAGCTGACTCCTAAAACCGCAAAGGATATTTGTACAGGTCTGTTGTCCATCCTAAAACTAAGATCATTTCTTATGAACGAATGAAACTTATACCTATAATGTAGTTATTTTTGATTTTGTCACTATATTGTTAATTAAGAAATTCGACTAGTTAGGAACTATATCGGATTATACTTTGCTATATATTAACTTGCTATTAGATTTTTATTTTATTTTATAGTGCTCTGCCTTTTAGTGCTAGATTAAGAGACCCCTGTTATAGGAATAATATTGTATTTCCTTTAAAACAGTAAATAAATTGAATTGAATTGAATTTATTCCCAGTAGCTTTACACTGTCTGTAGACGTCACGGCCACATCCGCCAAGTTCAGCGTTACTTTACGTTTACCCCTGTTAAATGCAATAACCTGTGACTTGCTAACATTCGGTTCCAAGCCATTCTGGTCAAACCAAACACCAAGTTTTTCCACACTCTGCACAGCCAAAGAACTAACAATATCTAATGTGTTTCCCGATATTATTGCAGTATTGTCATCCGCGTATGAGCCTAATTTTTGTCTGACTACATCTCGTAGTTCATTGGTGTACAAAATGTAGAGTAAAGGTCCTAGAATAGATCCTTGGGGAACACCCTGGGTAACTTTAATATAATCATATCTGACCACCAACCTCCTCCACGCACTGATATCTTTCGGTTAGATAATAAGATACCAATGAGTTAGCAAGGCCACGAATGCCATATCTTTCAAGCTTCTCCAAGAAAATGCTAGGGTTTATGCTTTCAAAAGCCTTATTCAGATCAAGACACACTGCTAGGGTTTGTTTTTTATTATTCATAGACTCTAAAATTGGATCTATAGCGCTATAAATGGCCTCAACAGTTGACTTTTCTTCCGAAATCCATACTGACACTCTGTTAAAAGATATTATTGCTATCAAAATAAGATACGAGCCTAGCATTCATTAGAGTTTCAAATATCTTACCCACATTTGACAGAAGAGAGATAGGCCTATAATTTTTTAAGTCCTTTTTGTCACCTTTTTTGAAAATAGCCTTCACTTTGGCATATTTTAGATATGTGCTATAGTTCAAATTATACCCATTTGTAATGACGTCATTTTTGTTTATCTTTGTTTAGTATATTATAAACAGCGGTGACAATAAACTTAAAAAAAAAAGTAGTGTCTATGATTTAAATAGGTAGGTAATTGGTTATGTGAAGTATCAAAAAATATTGATTGTCAAAAATATCTACGCCATACGTTTTTTTCTCACCTGGTGACGTCATTACAAATGCGTATAATTTAGACTATGGAGGCGCGGCTATCGTTAAGGCTGATTTTTTTAGTAAAGAAATCGGTATTTCATCGTGACCTTTGGAGTGGTTAAGGCAAAAAGAAAGGATGAATCATGTTCCGGAATGGTCGATTTATCCCACTTTGTTTGGATGGTTTTTTTTTTGGGCAAGAGTTTTTGAAATGTTGGTTAACTTCATTGAGTAATTTATTTGTATTCTTTGATGTCACATTAAAAGTTTACAGAATATTGTTATTCGGATTTTTGTTTGATGAAGAGTTTATAACTTGCCGAGTTGCTTTTCCTTTATTCTCAGCTTTATTAATAAAGTTTGCATGGTATTGTTGCTTAGCATATTTTACTACATTTTTTAGTATACAGGAGTAGTTCTTATAATACTTTAAAGAAACATTTCCAAGTTTTACCTGTTCTAGCAAGACACGTTTTGTATTGCTTGATATTTTTATACCCTGCGTTATCCAGTTCTTATGTTCTCTTTTATTTGAAATTTTTTTCTTTGGAATAACTAGGTCTAAATTTTTATTTAATATAATAATAAATTGATTGTAGGCTAAGTTTACATCTGTCAAACTACAAAATAAGTCCCAATTGTATTCTTGCAGCTGTATATTAAACTGCTCTAATTTATTTTTTGAGTACACTCTTTTTCTTATGACTGATTTATAATCAGTTTTGAAATTTATTTGCAAGGTCATTAATTGAGCCTGACGGTCTGAGTAAGGTATTTTGATATTTTTGCTAAGAAAATCGTAAAAATTTAGAAATATGTTATCCAAAAGCGTTTTTGATGAAAAAATAACTCTTGCGGGCTCAAAAATTGTTTGGTTAAAATTAAATGTTGATAATAATTCTTTAAAATTTGACGCCTGCTTACTCTGTGATTGTAGATCAATGTTAAAATTACCACATATTATAGCAATATTAAAAAAAAGAGACCTTCCCTGTAAAAATAATAATATTTTTTCCATTTCCTCCACAAATACCTCTACATCTCCTAAACACGTTCGATACACACATATACATAAAAATTTTGTCGAGATATCAACCACAGAAGAACACTCGATTTGCCCTTCAACACTAAACTCTTCTATTTACACACATTTATCAAAATTCCTACCCTCTTTAATATAAATAGCCGCTCCCCGCATGCTGTAATTTTTTTCTACAGTAAAATGAGGTTAGTTGGTAACTACATATCTTTGAAAACAGTGTTTCATGCTCCTTCATCCAATGCTCAGTAACACATAATAGATCAGGCAAGGTTGAGCACGATTTAAGAAATATCTCGAACTCTGTGATTTTGCCTATTACACCTTGAACATTATGATGAAAAATAGAGTTTTGAGGCATGGTTTTTGAAATTTTCCTGGATTTGGTAACCTCGAAAAAACGGGCCTACCTTTTTGATGACATGAGCAGTTTTACTGGTTTTTGATTTTGTTGATTTAGACTGCTTTGCGGTTACCTTAAGCTGCACATGTGACCCAGATTGCAGCTCTATTGGATTTGGTTTTTGTGGGCTTTGTTGTAGCTTTTGATGTAGTTAGACCCTCGAAGAATATTATTACAATCTATGATGTTATAAGCGGATAATCCCTTTGAGTAAGCTTCTTTGTATGCAGCTAGATTATCCTGGTAAATGACATTGTTGGTAATTTTTCCAGTTGACTAATGACTATATGGTCTGGTGAGCACAAATTTATGATGTAGTTTACTTGGCCAAATCACCAACAAATCCTCATTCCCCAGGTGTGTTGCTTCGTTTTCAGCAGTTTTGAGAATTTCAATGTCTAAGGCGTTTGGTTTTATTATTCATTGAACTGCGTAAGGAAAATCATGTTTTGCAAGCATCTCTCCAAGATATCTACCCTTTGTTTCACATATTACAACACCCTTTTTTAGCAATAACTGTGGGTTTTGGATCGGAAGTGAGTTGGTTTCTTGTCAGCGATGTATCTTTATTCGTAGATATTTTATTTTTTTATAGTTTTCTTCTTTCCCTTTCCAGGGTTCTATTTTCCACAAAGAAATCTTGGTTCTCTTCTTCAAGGTGTTAATTTGATAGTTATAATAACTGAATGCGCTGTTCAATAGAAGTATCGCTGCCTGATGTAAAATTATTATTTTTACACGTATTAGTTCCAATATTCCTTGATTGAATACTTTCTAAAGGTTTTTTAATATTCTCCTGAGATTCTTTAATTTTATCATCGGAAGCAAGGCACTGTTTTAGATTCAATAAATCATATTTTAAATTTAGAAGTTCTTGGTCGTACTGACATAACAAAGATTCTGAATTAAACATTTCTTCTGGGATTTCTACAGTCTTATCTCCAATTTGGCTCACATTTTTTCGATTGCGTTTTCTTTGTTCTTGTTTGAGATTGTTTAGAATTTGCGAAAGTTTTCTATTGTTTTGACATTGTCTTTTTAGCTTGTGTTTAACTAACTTAATCTCTGAGTCATAGTTTTTAGTTGAATTAATCTCTCAGTTATAGTTTACGGATGTCTGTGTAGCTATCGATAATTTTGTATTTACCTCTGTTTGGGTGCCATTATCTCTAGTATTGTGTCTCTGATGAGAACACTAAATCCTCTTTTAACCTTTCTATAGCTTTCGCCAATGCTTTGTTTCGGACACGTAGATCTTCAACTTCTGTTGTTCTATCTGCTAGTTTGTTCCTTAGATCGTTCATTATAAAGGTCATACTTTGTAGTCGGTCAACTTCATTCTCCTCCTTATTGTATATAGTAGGTGATACAATTTCAATGTAGCTATTTTTCAGGGATGCTGGACTGTTTGAAATACTATCACAGTTCTGGTCTTGAAACTTTGCAGCCAATTTTTTTAAGGCATTCAGTCTGGTTGTTGGTGCTACAATTGAGTTATTTTATATAACTAATACTGTCGATAGAGTCGTGTCGTTTTTAAGTTTTCCGTGCTGTTTTATAAGCTAAACAAATCCCTGTCCACACCCGCTATGCACTATCAGAAGGTACTCAAGCAATGTTTGTAAGGAACACACGGCGACGTAGTTCAGTCGAATCGCGCGAACTTGGTACCACCGCTATATGGTGTACTTAGGTATGATCGTGTTTAGTTTAGTGGCTGCTATATACTAGCGCTTCACTTAACACAAGTAAAACGCTTGACTTATTTGTTTATGTTTTTATCGCGATAATAAGATTTTTTAACTTTCGCAATCACTAAATTACTATCAAATACCAAATTGCAAATAATGCAAGGACCTAAAACTATAAACAACAAGTGAAATTAAAGAAAGAAAAATAAGAAAAAAGTTTTCTGCTTCGGCCGGGGATCAAACCCGGGACCTCTATGGCTTCGGTAGTTCAGAGGTGGAATGTTTGCCTAGATGGCAAGAGGTCCCGGGTTTGATCCCCGGCCGAAGCAGAAAACTTTTTTCTTATTTTTCTTTCTTTAATTTCACTTGTTGTTTACACTAAATTACTATTATCGCAAAATTCGCAATGCACGATTTAGTAAGGTAGCATCATTTTGATTTTTTATTTTCCACTTTAAACTCCCAAAAATTGAAAATTAGGCACTTTGAATAAATTTTGCGTCTTATCAGGATTCAGCGACGACTATACCTTACGTGGAACGTACAGCTGCGGCACCCCTAGGGCATCACTGGTCCAAACGCATCCAAACCAATTTCTGTGTTCTTTAGTTTTAGAACGTCAAGTTCTGTCGTCCAAAATAAAATGGTTGTGACTGCATTATACGCAAAACTAAGAAAATTGCCTTTAAAGTTTGTTTGTTATTAAGAACATTGCATCTGCAGTAAAGAATAACACTGTCATTTTGACATTTAAAATAAACCTAATCTTTTGGCTTCTGAGGAGATTAATTAAAAGTCCAAAGATGCCAATAACTCAATTTATAATTGTTTTACAGTTGCTGCCATTTCAGCAGGACTTACTTGTTGCTTGTGCTTGATGCGTTTATATCTTTACTTTTTTTGAATTAATAATGTATTAGAATTTGTTATATATACTGATAATGATGAGTGAATACCTGGAAACTAATTTTATTTTCATAGTTTTATAAAATAGCTAACTTAAAGTAAGTTCCTTCTTGAAAAACTAGAAAAAATATTTTCAGGATAACACAGGTTTTATATAACAATTTTCAGTAAACTGGAGTAGCACAATTAGACTTTTACTAGGTATATTTTAATCAAATTATAGCCTTATAGTTATTTTTATACTTATTGTAGTAATCTCTTAATAAACATTAAAAAACAACCTTTAATTATATAGTCAAAACCAAAATCATTTTAAAGTTACTTGTTTCTAAATATTTAAATTTAAACTTTGTCACTTAAAATCGCGTCAGTTACCTGGGCCTCTAGATTTCTGCATAAATTTGGCATCATTGGATCGTTTTGAAAATTTATTAGCTAAGTGAAGAAGAGTTCGGTCATTCCTAAAACGCGTGAAAAGTGTAGTTTGATGTCGAGTATCTACGAAAGTGGTTGTGTCGTTTACCAATCCATATTCGTTTAAATTTGGTCAGTAACCTGGTAAATTTTTGACAGGTAGAACAAATAAACACTAATTTAAAAAATCGTAGAACCTAACTACAATGGGATTTTTAAGTTTTCCTGTTTATTAGACTTAATTTTAATAATACAAAGAATATTTGACAAAACATTACCAAATCGTCAGTTACCTGTGCGTCAGTTTACCTGTTAGAATACTATAAAACCTACATATTTTTTATGGCAACTCGTAACCTGACACACAGAGTTGGGCAATAGTTAACAGCAAAAGTAGTTAACTACTTTTTCCGTAAAAATAGTTGTATTCTGATTACATTTTTTCTCCTAGTAGTTATACTCGATTATTTTTATACTTAATAAAATATTCGCACAAAATACTTCAAAAAGTAGTTAACTACTTGGTTTAACTACTTTTAATAATTTAAATACTTTTAGTAACTTAACAACTTTTGTGGAGTTTGACTACTTTTAAAAATACTTTACTAGTAATCTTAATTACTTTTGCGAAATTTCATTACTTTTAAAAATATTTAACTACTAATAATAGTTAAATATTCTTAAAAGTAAAGCAAATTCCTCAAAAGTAGTTAAATTACTAAACATAGTTAAAACCATGTACTTAACTACTTTTTGAAGTACTTTTTGATATTATTTTATGCGGAATAAAAATAGAGCAGGCAGCGCTCCATTTGAATTCGCTACCTACATATGGCTTGTAATCAAAAAAGTAGTTAAATTTTTAACTACTAACTACTAGAAGTTCGTAATTCAACTACTTTTTTGATGAAGTAGTTTCAAGTTATCTGCCCAAGTCTGCTGACACATTGATTTTTTTTGTACTTGTATATCAAGTTCATGTTCAGAAATTCACCCCAGTGTGTAAAAGTGTATTGCGGCTTTTTTACACTACTTATTGAATAACAAGAAAATTATTCAAAAACCATAGTACACAATTGAAAAATGCCAAATTAACAAAAAATATATGGTAAACGTCACATGCCAGTGTTTCCTGACGGCACCAAAGGAGAAGTTCGTGGCCCATCAACTATACTTTTGATAGTCCTGAAGTAACTTACTTGTAAAAACCCAAATGATATGACACAATGTCAGCAATGGCTTGTGTATCAGAGGCTGATCCGGACCGGCAACAGTAGATCTGATCGGTCACCTTGGTGAGTTTGTCAGTAACTCGGTTGGCAATGTAGGCCCTAAAAAACACATATGTAATTACTATTGCCTTAATCTGTGTTTGTCGCCTTAAACATTCTAAAACTTTAAACCTTTGGTTCAACTAGTACCAAAATTTTCTGTGTGAGTTATTTAAATAAAAAAAGACCTAATTAGCAAATTTAATAATGATGTCTATCTTTCTGTCTGAAACATGATAACTCAAAACCAAATTCGGCACAAAAGTTATTTGGCACCGGTGAATAAGTCCAATAGTAAATGAATCCATGACGGATCTGATACCTTTGTAGCACATAAGCACACTCTAAGTGAACTCCACCCTAAAATCTAATCTAACTAAAAAATCAGCCTTAAAAACAGTTTTTATAAATATCTCAGAAACGGAAGCCCCTACGAAGGTTTTAGTAATAATATACTAGGTGTGACAATTAAATTTTAAGACTGGCCCCCGCACTAACAGGTTTTAAATCTCCACGCCTCGGGCGGTTGAAATTATTCACCGTGATGTGCGTTCTACTACCGCGCGCAATCTTCTCGTCTTTCCTCTGCTAGTTTGGCTTACCCAGTGGTATAAAGCGAAATATATACGACAAACGAAAAAATTAAGCAACGTATTAATTTAAAGTAAAACGGCTACTGAATGCTTTCGAATGCTAGTTATTTGGTACCGGTGAATAAGTCCATTAGTAAATGAATCCATGACGGATCTGATACCTTCGTAGCACATAAGCACACTCCAAGTGAACTCCACCCTAAAATCTAATCTAACTAAAAAATCAGCCTTAAAAACAGTTTTTATAAATATCTCAGAAACGGAAGCTCCTACGAAGGTTTTAGTAATAATATACTAGGTGTGACAATTAAATTTTTAGACTGGCCCCCGCACTAACAGGTTTTAAATCTCCACGCCTCGGGCGGTTGAAATTATTCACCGTAATGTTAGTTCTACTACCGTGCGCAATCTTCTCGTCTTTCCTCTGCTAGTTTGGCTTACCCAGTGGTATAAAGCGAAATATATACGACAAACGAAAAAATTAAGCAACGTATTAATTTAAAGTAAAACGGCTACTGAATGCTTTCGAATGCTAAAGGATGTCTACGGGGTGTATGTCTTGTGCAATGATTTTTATGTGGCATAAAAGCTTTTTCGAGGGATGAGAAAAAGTTAAAGATGATGAACGAGAAGGGCGCTCCAACATATCCAAAACAGTGATGCTCATTGTTTTTCTTTTCGATATTAGGGGTGTTATTCTTATTGAATGGGCGCGTAAGGGTCAAACAGTTAACCAACATTTATATTTGGAAGTATTGGTGTAGCTAAGGGAACGTCCAAGGAAAAAACTTTCAGATTTGTGGAAGAACAACGTGTCCATTAAGCAGTTTTTAGCTAATAAGAAGATCCCCGTCGTTAACCAGTCACCATATTCACCAGACTTGGCCCCTTGCGACTTCTACCTGATTTCGAATGTGAATAAATCGTTAAAAGGAACCCGTTTTAAAATATTAGAACATGTCAAGGAAAAAACGGCACGTCTTCTCTTCCAACATTGGAAAAAAACGCATGCAACGCTGAAGCGATAGAGAAAAAAATTTCGAAACCGCATATTGATACGATGCTCCATTATAAAGTTTGAATTTTCCGATTTTTAAACTGTCGTTTTTTGTCCAAAATCTAATCAGTTCTTGACAGTATTGTACAATTTTTAACTTGAAAATTTCATTAAAATCGGTTCAGTGGTTTAGGAGCTATCGTGGGCCGAGCAGAAATACACACACACACACACGGACAGACATCACGACAAAATTGCTAAATATCACATCTTCAGCGTTATCTGAAAAAAAAATTCGCCCAAAACAATGTTCTCGAGCCATTAATGCGGGAGCTAAAAAGTAAACTCATTTTTAATTTCATATCGAAAACAATTCACACAAAATTTGATTTTCGTAATGGTGACGGGCGAGCCGGAGGGCTATAAGTAAGGTCACTTAATTACTTCGTAATGATCTTACACATAGAGGTAGGACGTGGGTTTGATTACAGACATCGTATAGCCGAATTCGCACGTTCACAACGTCCATTAAAGTTGGAATATAAATATAATATTAAGGTAACTGATAGGTCCGTATGGTGTCCGGAAATAAGAATAGCACCAAGGTAACCCCTAGGCCTGTCGTAGGAGGCGACTAAACGGGCCTTGACCTATGGGTTAATGGGTAGTCTGATAACAAACGAGCTTTTACCAGTATGTTAACAAAAAAAACTGGTAACCTTTGGGATCACACCAGATAACTATGGTAAAGGGGATGGCTTAATCTGGTGATTCTCTGAATGGATTTAGTGACCTGGCCATTTAGGAAATCACCACATGGGACAGGGTATATGGAGTGCCTATTTGGAGTTAGCAGCTAGTGCGGACACATCGTGGGTCTCTGTACCCTGTTGATTATGTCAAAAGGTTTATGACCCATCAATGGCCTAAGGCTACAATCATGGTATTATGGTATATTATGATGACTAAGTTTCTGGCCTAAAATATAATTGGAAGTCTACTGGGTTCTATTTACTAGATAGTATTTAAATTATTATCTGGGTCGAACACAGTAGGTACGTGGTGCACAACGAGCCCAGAAAGGCGTGCCTAGGTGCCAGATTAGATCCTTTAAGGGTGTTAACCACCACTACCGTACATTCATTCAAGGTATGTGCATGCTGGTGCCCATTTGTAAGATCAACCGTAAAAATACTAAAAAAAGCACTAATTAAATTTAAGACAATTTTTTCTTTGCATTAAAAAAACATTTTGTCCAGTTTTTTGTGGCCCGGCCCACAAGGCAGGTAAAAAAAACTTACTTTAAAATACTTAACTTTTGCACAGATTATCATAACAATTTTTTTTCAAATTTATGTATGGAAAAAGTTAATTTAATATATTTAAGTAGCGCAAATATGAATCTTATGTGTAGCTAACTAGACAGGAAGGGTGAAGATCCTTCCTATTGTCAGGAATGTAAATAACCCTTGACTGTGCCACTGTACGAAACCAGCTTGGAAAAACGAAAAGCGCAAAACATGGTTTTGCAGAAATAAGAAAGTGGTCCCGCCTCCCTCCACGATGGTAACACAGCAGGTGGTTGATACGACAAAAACTGATGAAAAGTTCACAGTGAGAGCTGTAATGGTTAAGCGAGAGGAAACCTTAAGTAAATAGAGGGTTTTCCCTTCAACGTGATTGACTATGGTAAAACTGTAAGAAGAAAGTGTTGTCTATAAAATGTAATTTTATTTCTGTTTTTGTTTAGGTTTTCTTATTTAGCTCATTAGCTAGAATGTAAACTAAACTTTAGGATTATCAGCAACGCCACTGACTTGGTTCCTCCAAGCCCTTCAAAGAGGGGATAATGGATCACTTAGGTCTAACCTACCTTTAATAAATACTCAAACTTTGAGGAGACAAGTCGGTAGTTACATTCTAAGTTTTGTTAAACTTAAACTAAAACCTCTAAATTTATTGTCAGTAAAGAAACAAGATTTTTCTATTTGAATATCTTGCAGTTTGTTATTTTGGTAAGTTAAAGTTTTTATTTTAATATTTTGGGTCTTGTTTGTTTTATAGGTCAAGTCAAGTCAACGATTTTTAAATTGCAACCGAGTTTTATTTTGTATTCATTAAAGTTTGTAACATTTTTAAAACGGTTTTATAATTATTTTATTCACACCAGAGATCTACTACGGTACCCTCGTTTAAGGGTTCGATTTAACATAAAATCGTACCCGACACTATATCCATTTTTTTATATTTTTTATATTTTCAATTTTTCGTTCTCACCCTGTAGTGGTTCTTGAATCAGCACCAATCACTACGCCTCCATCAAACTCAGCTGCCATAATAGATGTCTGCAACAAAGCAATAAAATATAGTAAATATATCAGAAATGTAAAAATTATTAAAGTGGTGCTGTTTGTACTGTTTTCCAGTGTGCTAGCGCGCTGATCACAACTAAGTGGCTACAATGGTATAGCGTGTTCACATCCTGTCGGTGCAAAGGTTGGGTACTGCAGATATACATAGGCAGGGTTTCTATGGAAATTGCATTGCTTTTTTTAGGGGTTTGAGATCAATTACAGGACATTTTCTTTTGCTTTTAAAATTCGAAACTAGAAAAAACGATGTATACAGTCTGTTTATGAATAAGATGCTAATGAAGAAGGTAATTCTTGGTAAACTTTATATAAAGATAATCGTCTTAACTTTTGAGATATAGGGTATTCTATATTTTTAAAAAATCTCCTTTTTTTATTAATATCTGTTGCTTATCATGGACTTCGCTACACACTTTGACATACATTAGTTAAGTATGGAGAAACATCCACTTGCTTGTTCCATTGCAGATTTTATTTAATTTTATGCTTAAAACTTTAACTTTTCCATATAAATGGAAGCTTAGCAAAGTTTTATTCATAAAAGTGGACCTAGACAACAAATTGAGAACTAACGGCCACTAACAATAGTATGCGCAGTTTCAAAAAAAAAATCGAAATCATAATATTTGATAGATATTTTGTCAAGTAAAATATGTCCCAGACAGCACGGCTTCTTACCCAAAAGACCTGCCTTTACAAAGCTAATAATTTTCTGGCAGTACATACATGAGGCTTTAAACAGAAAGAGGCAAGTAGATATTGTTCACACGGGTTTAGAAAAGACTTTTGATAAAGTAAGTCACAGCACTATTTTGGATGGACTAAGTGGAATGGATCAAATCTTTGATTTTTTAATTCACGGGTACTAAATTTCACGTGTTAGTATTACTTGGCTTAAAAATTCCGTTGACTGAGGCTCACGTGTCTGATAGCGGATAAAAACGCAATAAGCATTGATCGATATGTATAGCAGTTTATTTCGCCTGCTTTTGTTCTTGTTTCTCTCGTATTTCGGTAGATGGCGCTTTTTGCGAAAGTTTTCTCACTATTTACATACGATTATAGACAAAACCTAGAGAAATCAATACTTCCTCTCAAAAGCCAACCTTTTTATTGTATTTTTTGATAAAAAAAGGGTCCGCCTCTGTATGAAATAATTCAAACATGATTTTTTTAACAAGCTGTAAGTTAAAACCGAACTGAAGAATTACTAAATGTCGTTTCAAACATACTTATACCTTTAGAAACATATTTTTTATTTCAAAAAAATAAATAACAAGGTACGCCACTAAATAAAAATTTCAAAAAAGCTGGATTTATATTCTGTTAGCTTAGTTGACTATGTCTAAAACGTAAATTCTTTTTGGGCGTTATATTAGATAGATAGATAGATAGAAAGATAGAGATATTTATTTAATTTCAAGCACCATAATTACAGTAAAAAGGAACAAGTAAAAAAAACCTTAAAGTTGTAGACTGTATTTGTTATGTGTGGATAATTCTCTGATTTCCAAAAAGTTAGAGACAGACCCAAAAAAACTAATGTCACTGGCAAGCCCTTCAAGATGTTTTCTAGTTTAACATAGAAAATAAATGTTGTATGTGTGACTAAATTTGAAATAAACTTATTTAGATAGTAACATTTCTTGGGAACCAGCACAGCGAAATGGGGTGATGACTAGAAGATTTTTCTATTAAAAAACATTTTCATAAAACAAAATTATTAAACAATTCACTTTTGTTGTTGTTAACATGTAAGGTTAAATTTTATCAGAATATATCCAGTAAAAATTACAGAATGTCAAAATGCAAAATGTCGAAATTACAAAATATCGAAATTACAACATTTCAAAATTACAAAATATCGAAATTACAAGATGTCGAAATTATAAAATGTTGAAAACACAAAATGTCGAAATACAAAATGTTGTAAAAATTAAATATAGAAACAAGAAAAAAAACTGGTCAGGTTAGTTCTTTTTTTAAATTATAACCCAACCGAAAAGGTTTGGTTGTTTTTTATATTGTATATCAACCTAACCAGTTCTGGTTAGGTTTTAATTTTTTTTTTTCAATTTTCTCTTTTTCAACATTGTGCATTTCAATATTTTGACATTTTGTATTTTCGATAATTTGTAATTTCGACAGAATTTGACATTTTGTAGCTTCGACAATTTGTGTTTTCTCTGCTTTACTTCAACTCTCTCTCTCTCTCTCTCTCTCTCTCAATTATCTAAAAAGCATGTTTTTGAGAAAATTACATAAAACTTAATAATTTCGATTTATTTTGGATTGAATAATGTGAAAATACATAAAATTTGTTTAATGCTGCCAGTTATTTTTCTTTATTGTTTTATTTTGAATTTTTTGGAAAACCTAACCTTAAAGTTTGTTTTGATATTTTTGGGCTTTCTGCAAAAACCTTCAAAAAAGAAAGTCCTGTTTGGGAAAAATTCCAGGTGATAATTTCTCTCTTTGTTGAAAGTTATTTTCTTTTTGATCACCTGATCATTTTGGTAAAATCATGCGCGTTTTTTGCTCACGCTGGGAGTTTGAAGCGCCACCCTGTGTGTGACAGGGGAATAAAGAAATCACTTCCGACAAAAAACTGAAAGAAGTCACACGTGTTTTTGGGTTGAAGACCGAAATTCCAGTCGCAAGAAAGGGCCGCGGCCGCCAGTGAAATTTTGGGACTGCTACAGAATTACAGAAGGTAAGCTTCTAGCGTGTTGCCGATTTTTTCCTTTGTTTTTTAGTTTTAATAGACTCTGTTTTCCCAGGCGGGCCGAATTTAATTTTGGGGTTATTTTTTTTGGGATATCTCTAGTTTTTCTCCCCTTCAGGGCTCAGATGTCTATTTGGTCCTTCAGACCCTTATGTTTTGAAAAAGCCCTTTGGATTTTACAGTTTTTTTTGTTAAAAAATTGGTAATTTTATAGTTTTTTTGCAGCAACCACATTTAATCGTTTTTTTTTGCCAGATTCGGACATTGTTGTTTTTGTACCGGTTTTTTTTTAGAGTCCGCGGTTTTGAAGGTTGGTTGCCCTGATTTTGGTTTATGATAATAAAAAAAAAAACCCGTTCGACATTTGGGAGCGGCCCGGGCCCCCGTTCTTTTTTCTTGCTGGCTGACGTTTCATTGACGTTTGTGTGTTCTAACCTCATAACTTCACGTATTGTTTTGTTTACCTCCGAGGTTAGAAAATTGTTGATTATTCGTCGGGTTTTGAATTTGTTTGTGTGAAATCCCTCGAAATTTACCTTCATTTTTTGCTTTCGTTAAGCGCGACATTAGTGGCGCGTTGTTTAGCGAACCGTACCGGTGTGTTGATAGCCAATTTGTCGCGAAAAAACCTACCTTTTTGTATCTGATAAAAAGCGCTTTATAATGTCTGATCCAAGAAGTTTAAAACAAAAACAAAAAAGTGTTTTTAATAAATTAAAAACAATTTATAATAGAGCCGTCGAAGCCCAGGGCAATGCAGAGAAGGCAAAAAAGTTAAAACCCAGATGGGAAGATGTGCCTTCTCTGGTAAGTCAATTCGATGCATTGCATTTTGAAATTATAAGCTTGGATAGTAGTGATCAGATACAAGAAAGTCAGGAAACTTTAGTGCAGGAATTTGATGAAATGAAATACACAATTAGATCGATTTGTCGTGAGCTCTATCCGGAGGATTACCAAGATGTCTCACCGACAATTTTGAACCATTCCCTGGTAAATGTGGACAGGGCTCTTGAAATTAAAAGAATAGAGGTACCCCATTTTGACGGTAATCTTAAAAAATGGCCCACCTTTTTTGATATGTTTAAGTCACTTGTTCATGATAAAGCTGACATGAGTGAAATAGCTAAATTTCAAGCCTTAAATACCGCTCTGGTGGGAGAGGCTGCATCTGTAATTAGAAACATACCGCTAACCTCGGATAATTATCGAGTAGCCTTCGATGCGATGATTAGACGCTATAATAATAAAAGACTTTTGGTAACAAATTATTGGACGTCTATTTGTCAAGCCCCTTCTGCAAAATCGAGCAACCCACATAATTTGAGGTTATTGTTGTCCACTTTCCGGGAAAATTTGGAAGCATTGTCAAACTATGATGATGTAGACCTTTTAGATTTTGCTAAAATGATTCTTCTCTTGCAAAAAGTTGATACTCCATTGAAAACTCAGTTTTAGATTGAGTATAGTGATAAGGAAATCCCGTCCTATAAAGATTTGTTTAAATTCTTAGAGAAAAATTGTCGGGCTGTGGAAAATAGTTCTCTTTTGAATAAGCCGAAGGAGGTGTCACCTCCTCTACCCCCTAGGAAGGGTGGCAAACCACCCTATCCTGTGTTATTGACTGGAACAGGCCAGTCTGGTAATAAAGGTTGTGTTTATTGCCAGCAACAGCCCTACCATCCCCTTGTGAAGTGTACCAGATTTCTGGAATTAGAAGTAGGTCAGCGCCATCAATTTGTTCAACGTGAACGATTGTGTTTTAACTGCTTTGGCAAACATGGTGTGTCTCAATGCCCTACAAATGCCACGTGTCATCAGTGCCAGGGTCTTCACCATTCCCTGTTGCACTTTGTGAATAGCTCTCCGAGCCACCAAGTTGATTGTCCGGGGGAGACCCCCCGTATACCTGATAGTGAGGGTGCCAAACAGGCATTTTGTACCGCTACACCCAGTAGCAACCATTTTGAACCTCGTAAGAGGAGACCTGTGTTTTTAGATGATTGTCCAGGGGAGAGCCCCGACATACCTAATAGTGAAGGTGCCAAATAGGCATTGTGTACCGCTACACCCAGTAGCAACCATTTTGAACCTCGTAAGAGGAGACCTGTGCTTTTTGCAACTGTCCAAGTTTTAGTGTTAGATGCCCACAACAAGTTTGTGTCTTGTCGGGCAATTTTAGATTCCGCTAGTGAAGTGTCCTTTGTAACTGTCTCTTTGGCTGAGAGGTTAGGACTTAAAGTAGCTCCGAATAGAACTCCTATTGAGGGAATAAATGACATGATTTCTAGTACTTCATATGGCAATGTTACATTGAAAATAGGCTCCGCCAAGTTTCCTGATAGTTTGTTTTCCTGTGATGCCATTCTTATTCCTAAAATTTGTGGAACCATACCTGTTGTAGAATATGATTCTATTCAGTGGCCATACCTAAAAGATTTAGATTTTGCAGATCCTAATTTTGGACAACCTAGTAGTGTAGACCTTTTGACTGGTGTTGATTTGTTTGGTCAGATGCTTGTGCCTGGCTTTAAAAAAGGAGAAAATGGAGGACCTTGTGCCATTAATTCAATATTTGGTTGGATACTCTTTGGTGGTATTGATGGTCTTCGTAAAACTCAAAAACCCATTAGTTTGTTGACCTTAGTGTCTTCCCCTATAGAATCTGGATTGGATAGTACCTTACAAAAGTTTTGGGAACTAGAATCGACCCCTCCAAAAATCCCTCTTCCCTCTGATGAGGACTTGTGTGGAAAATTGTTTGCTGCCGCTCATTCTGGAACTGAGTTTGGCAGATATGTTGTTCGTTTACCTTTCAGAGAGCCTCGATAAGAACTTGGTGACTCTAAAGGTCAAGCATTGCGTAGATTCAATATGATGGAAAACCGATTATTGAGGAATCCTGCTTTGTATAGTGAGTACAAAGAATTTGTTCAGGATTACCTAGACCAGGGGCTTCTGAAATTGGACAATTCTAACCCTGACTTCCATTCATATTTTGTTCCACACCACCCAGTTGTGAAGGTGGTAAAATGGTGTACAAAATCTGATTCGTTTTGTTATGATGTGATGCCCATGGAAAGACCTTGTACCAAGAGAAACATTCTCTCTGAGATTGCAAGGATATATGATCCACTCGGGTTCCTAGCCCCAGTGGTTTTGGTTGCTAAGTGTTTAATGCAACGTTTGGGGGTCCAGGGTCTTTCATGGGATGATACCCCCTCCAGTGATATTGTTGCACAGTGGCAATTCTATGTATCGATATCAATACCTCGTTATGTTGTGAAGCAAAATGCTGTCACCACTGAATTGCATGGCTTTTGTGACGCCTCAATGTGTGCATATGGTGGTGCAGTATATATTCGACAAATTGAGTTGGATGGAAATATTTCTATCTCCCTTTTGTGTGAAAAGTAGGGTGTGCCCTTTGAAAAGTATTTCTATTCCACGCTTAGAATTGTGTGCTGCTGTTGTTGGCAGAGCTATTGGAGTTTGTTGGCAATCATCTTGATTGCATCCCAATTGATAAGATTTTTGCTTGGTCTGACTCCAGCGTTACCCTTGCTTGGATAAAATCGTGTCCATCAAAACGAAAGGTTTTTGTAGCCAATCGTGTAACGACTATTCAAGAGAAAGTTCCCCCCAGCTGTTGGTACCATGTAAATGGTAAGGAGAACCCAGCTGATTGTTTATCCCGGAGCTTACTTCCTGGTCAATTGATAGACCATCCTCTTTGGTTTACTGGACCATCCTGGTTGGCCCAGTCTAGTGAAACATGGCCTATGAACCATAAAATTGATGCGTTTGATGCTGATCTACCCCCTGAGGAAAATCGTTTTGTTTTTATGACAGAAATACCCCTTGGTGAAGTACAGCTGTTACTCACTAAGTACTCCTCTTTACGTAAAATCTTGGGCATTGTTGCCTTTTGTTTGAGACCTTTTCGAGTGAAAAAAGATCCTTCTTTATCTTTTCCCACTAAAGCCCTCAATGAGGCAGATCTTTATTATGCTACTTTAGTTGTTGTGCGAGTTGTACAACAAGAAGTTTTTTTTGAAGATTTGAGAAGGATACGTAAGGGTGAGAGTTGTGCTAAGCCTCTTCGAAAGTTAGCTCCTTTTCTTGATTCCCATGGTGTTCTCAGGGTGGGCGGTAGATTACGTCACACTGATTTAGCATATGAGGTAAAACACCCCATGTTGTTGCCTCGTAGTCATAGGCTTACCACTTTGATTATTGAAAAATTCCATAATGAGCATGGACATCCAGGTCCTCGCTTATTGGAGTACCTCCTAAATCAACAGTTTTAGATTTTGTCAGTGAAAAGTGCCATTCACAGTGTTGTTTCCAAGTGTTTTTGTTGTGCCAGGGTAAATCCCAAACCATTGCACCCATTCATGGGTGACCTTCCTAAATTTAGAGTGTCCCAGGTGAAGCCCTTTTCCCATGTTGGTGTAGATTTTATGGGTCCATTCTCCATCACGTTAACCAAGCGTCGTGGTGTAAAAGGTCAAAAGGCTTATAGGTGTATTTTTGTTTGTTTCCCAACAAAGGCCATTCACCTGGAGGCTGTTTCTGATTTGTCCACTGATGCATTTTTGGCCGCCCTCCGCCGATTTGTTGGTAGACGTGGCAGATGTGCTGCCCTCTACAGTGACCAGGGCACTAATTTTGTTGGGGCAAATAACCTCCTTGTGTCCTATTGTCAGCAAGCTGCTGAGACTTTAGCGATTAAGTGGTGTTTTAATCCACCCGCCAGTCCGCATTTTGGTGGACTCCATGAGTCTGGGGTAAAGTCCACGAAAACTCATCTGAAGAGAATTGTGGGGGATCAAATCCTAACCTTTGAAGAGTTGATGACTGTATTGGTTCAGATTGAGGCTATTTTAAATAGTCGACCATTGTGTAGTATGAGCCCTGATCCTCATGACTTTCAAAGTCTTACTCCTGGACATTTCCTTACTTTGGAACCCTTGACAGCCCCTCCCGATGAAGACCTAACCAATGTTAAGTTAAACCGTCTCCATCGCTGGCAGCTTGTTCAGCAGATCCAGCAGCATTTTTGGCGCCGCTGGCATATGGAGTATTTACAGTCGTTGCAATAACGCGAAAGATGGAATACCCCCGATAACCCTCCAAAAGTTGGAACATTAGTAGCGTTGAAAGACGAAAACCTACCCCCATTGAAGTGGTCACTCGGTAGAATTGAAAAAATTTACTCGAGTTCAGATAGAATCCCCCGTGTCGTGCAAGTAAAACCGCGAAAGGATTACTTGACCGTAGTTTGGTGAAGGTATGTCCGTTACCCAGCCAGTAACCAACCTTCAAAGCCTTGTGTAGCGTGAATCATGCTTATTTGAATTAACTTAAGTATGACGTCCATAGTTATTGCGATAAAATTGTTGTTTGCAGGGATGCTAAACTATTGTTTAGACCCTTTGGGTAATTGAATAACCTTTTTTTTTTTGATTTTTTAGTTTTGGGTTTTTCTATAAAAATTGGGAATTTTTATGGTGGGCGGAATGTTTAATGCTGCCAGTTATTTTTCTATATTGTTTTATTTTGAATTTTTTGGAAAACCTAACCTTAAAGTTTGTTTTGATATTTTTGGGCTTTTTGCAAAAACCTTCAAAAAAGAAAGTCCTGTTTGGGAAAAATTCCGATCAGTTGATAATTTCTCTCTTTGTTGAAAGTTATTTTCTTTTTGATCACCTGATCATTTTGGTAAAATCATGCGCGTTTTTTGCTCACGCTGGGAGTTTGAAGCGCCACTCTGTGTGTGACAGGGGAATGAAGAAATCACTTCCGACAAAAAACTGAAAGAAGTCACACGTGTTTTTGGGTTGAAGACCGAAATTCCAGTCGCAAGAAAGGGCCGCGGCCGCCAGTGAAATTTTGGGACTGCTACAGAATTACAGAAAGTAAGCTTCTAGCGTGTTGCCGATTTTTTCCTTTGTTTTTTAGTTTTAATAGACTCTGTTTTCCCAGGCGGGGCGAATTTAATTTTGGGGTTATTTTTTTTTGGGATATCTCTAGTTTTTCTCCCCTTCAGGGCTCAGATGTCTAATTAGTTTAAAGAACACACACAAAATCATTTTTGTAGGAAATGTTTTTGTTTTTATTTGACTAAAACTTTTTTCCTAAAACCAGATATCAAGTTATTTTAAAAAACCTTTCTAACATTTTATCAAAATGGTGACTGGAACTGTATCAAAATTTCTTAGATGATAGTGCCAAATCTTATGATAGTACATATCATAATGTGAACAATTCTACTAAATTATTCAATTAAGCAGTTTGACTATGCAGGATTCCTTCTCCAGCATAACAGTACATTTTATTTTTAACCCTCTTGGTTGAGACAAGACGCCTTGTAGTAGCTTCTTTAAAAGGTATTTTTGCTCAGTCAAAAATCAGAATTAAAGAAAGATACAAAATTAGTTGAGGTTCCCCCTTGGTTCAGCTCAATTTTCAGTAAAAAAGTAAAAAACAAACAGGTAGGTAAAAGTAAAATTCATGAAATCCAGGGTGGAAACTTTTAGACTGGTTTTGCTTCCCTTTTGGCTGATGTGCCATGCCAAGGACTTCTCAATTTTTAGAAAGAAACAACATGATTGTGTAGGGTAAACTGCCCAATTGTCGTCCAGTTAGTGGAAAGTTCAACTTTAGAGCCCGAAATCTCGAACATTTTACATCATTTGGTATTATGAGCGCCTAATTTCCATTCTTTAATGATTTAAGAATTCAAAAATAATTAATTTAGATTTTTTGCTTTAATCTAACAGTTCCAGACAATTAAAATGAAAAAAATGTCGTTTCCATCCATGGCCTTCCCTCCTTCCTTCCAAAAATTTCTAGTTTTTCGACCGGACGAAAACTAGGTTTTGGTGGTTGAACAACTGGTTTGTTGGCGGTCGAAAACTGGTATTATTCGACCATTTTAGGACGAAAAATAGGAATTAATCGACCACACGCCAAATAAACTGGTCGCAAATTGGGGTTTTTTGGACGAAATTCACAAGGAAAAACTTGATTTGAGCAGATTTAGGAGCAATATTCCCGCGAAGTTCGTTAAGCATATTAGTGTACCTAAAAAACATAGTGGAACAACTGGAAGAGTATTCGGTTTCTTGCGTTTAATTTTCTTGTTGAAGGCAACTTCAACTTAAATCTTGATGGTAAACTAGTTTAGTCACCATAAGTTACAGTCGTTATTATTCTTGGGTCGAGGAAATTTACTCGAAATATCTGTGTACTTTTTTTTGGTATACCTAGAAATCCAATTTTTTTATTTCGTTATGGGTACAAAAAGAATATGAAATAGTTAAATTTTTCATTGCGGACAGTGATGTCATAGAAAGTAACGACAGATTTAAAATAATAGTTTTTTAAATGTTTTGACGCCATTATCCTCATTGAAAAATTCAGCCATACTTTTTAAATACAGAAAAACAAAGCATTTAATTTTCAACTTTTATTAAAAAAACTAAACAAAATAAAGCGCTAAGTATCGAAAATGTTTCAATAAATAAAAAAGTACAAAATCGTCTAGACAAAACAAAAAAACAAATTAGTGGAATATCCTGAAATGCAACCAAAAAGAACCTAATACCTACTGGAACCACTGATTTATTTTGCTTTTTGTACACACCAGGTACCTACCTAAAAAGTATATGGTGTAATCTGAAAAATTCAATTCTATTTTATACTAGCTAAATAAAAAAATCTTTAAAAAATTAAAAAAGACTAACCTAAATAATAAAATCATGAACACCAATGCAATTTTTTCAAAAGGATTTGTATCTCAAAAATGGTAAAAATTACCAACATACATTTTTCACTATTTAAATTCTTATAAAATTTAAACTTTGATTACTGTGACTTATATTTAAACTAAAACATCAGGACTCTTGCAGACCTGTGTTTAGGGAAAATAATCTAATGACAGCTCCATCTATCCTGATTTTTGAAGCAGCACTATTTGTGAAAAAACAGCAACAAAAATTTCCATCTGTAAACACACTTCATACTCATAATACAAGATCTAGTTCAAATATTAGAATCCTTAATTACAATCTGTCATTATATGCTAAGAGTCCATACTGCTTTTGTGCAACAATTTTTAATGCAAAGCTTTAAAAAATTTCGAGAGGAACTTAAAAAACTGCTTATAAATAAAGCATACTACTCAGTAAGGGAGTTTTTAAATTCGAGAGGACGTTAAATCCGAGAAGAGTGAAAAAGAAATACTACCTATATACTCTAAAATTAATAATTTGTGAAACTTATCTTTATTTATGTTACATGGATTAATTGCATAAATTAGTTTAAGGAATTATATTCTTTTATGTTAGTCTTTACCTGACACTGTCTATATTTACCATGTAAATCTTATGGCAATAAAGTACATTGAACATTGAACATTTTGCAATGTGGACCATTTTTTTATTGTCCCTAGAAGTACTCGAAAAATTTCAAGAGTTTTCAACTGGGAATGCCCTATACTTATAGGTAGGTACCTACTTCCATTTTTTAATTATCTATTTTAACAAGAAACAGTAAGGGATTAACTTCTTAATTGCTAGTGGTTGAAAAAAACCTGTATTTCGTCCATCAAAATCAACAAAAAATTGATGTGGTCAAAAGATTCCAGTTTTTCGTCTGGCCATATTTTGGGGGTCAAAAAATTCCATTTCTTCGACCAGCCAAATTTTGCCGATTTTGTGTCAATAATACTTAAAATGCTTTAAATACTAAAAATGCGGACAAGAACTGGACATGATATTATAGAAAAAAAAATCTGTTTGCAATGTGTCTTAAAATTTCACTAATTTTAATAATAAAAGATTAGGATAGATTATAAGCACATGGACCAGTAACCCAGTTTTTGTCCACCTGGACGAATAATTATTTTTGACCTTTTTTTCATCCAGTTCAGCGACCATCCATTTTTTGATAGAAAAACTAAGAAATTGTAACTAAAAGTGATATTTTTCAATGGGAAAATTATTATTCTAACTAAAAAACATAAAAGTTCAGCACATTTTATAAAATTCTAATACTCACTATTTCCTGCAGGCAACTACACTAGCAAAAACCGAGGCAAAAACATAACGAAAACTTCACTTTGGTTCAACGCATGTTCACCCTTCTAAAGACAAGACTGTACTGGCTAAACTTTTGGCGCGATTTAAAAAACGACTTTACCGTTTGGTGGGGGAAGGATTATTTTTTAAGAAAGTGTCCATAGATGGAGGATATTATATAACCTATCTGATAAACAAAACAAAAGAAAATATAAATAATTAGCAGATTGATGTCAGGTTTCGTTTTTAATTTTGTGCCGTTTGTTTTCCTGATGTGCTTGAACTCTTGTTTTTTGTTGTTCCAATGTACGATCTAGTCTGAAGGTCTGATGAAGACAAAAACCATTGTCGAAACATTACAGATGGATTAAAATGTATATTTACCAGAACAACAGTGTCCTTATTCCCACTAAATTTACCTATAGTTGCATTGCAAGGACGTGATAAGTTTACCAAAAATTAAATACTTAGTAAAACAAACCAAAACTTGGAGGCAAACATAGGGTGCAAATTCTGCGATCTTCTATGTGTGATCGTCTGTGCCGGACTGACCACAGAACCTCAGAAGAGTGGCTCTTCTGTGACAGAACACTTGACTTCAGAAGAGTTACACTTGTCTGGCCTTTGCTTTGCCGCGGGAGACGTGACGAAACGAATGATGCCGCCGTTGGTTAGGGCTGTTTTTAGAGACGTTCCTCAGGCTTGGTTTATTTATTTCTTAAATGTGTTATTTTATATGGATGACAGAGAAAAAAAATGGGGAACAACTATGAATTCGGGTCATTTCTCATGTCTTTTTATCACGTTATTTTTGATTTAAGCACATAATTTTGATAAAGGAGGACAAATGGCGTCCTCCACAGGGTCTGTGGAGGACTGAGGATATTTTGCCTCAAAGGAGGACTGTCCTCCTGGCTGGAGGACGGTTGGCAACGCACCAAGCATGAAAGCTTTTCAGAAACAGGCCATTGAAGAATCACAATTAAAACAAAGTAGCAAGGAAAGTAGGTAAATATATATTATTTTTTAAAATAGTAAAAACTTACACCTGTGCTAACGGGAGCGCCCATCCAATCGTCATTCAAATTCATCATTTTTCATATATTTTTAACAAAAAATCTTTTAAAAACTTTGAAATTTACAGAAATAACAAAATATGCTTGTAATCAAGTGACAAGCGGTTTTGAGTTGTTCTGTGGTTTTGAGGTAAAAAATCCAATGAATAAATGTTTTGGTAAGTTGGTAGGTCATCTGTGGAAACAGGCGTAAGGAATAAGGCCACTAACATCAACTCTTAAACAAACTCGAGCGGTTTTCTACAGTGCAGTTGCATTTCTAATCGTGTTCGCTGGCAGAGTTGCAATCCGACACGCGTGCTAGGCTAATGACGATCACCTTGTCCGCACGGTCCTTCGTGCTTGCAAACTCTGCGGCCCGGGTTGGCGTCCGTGCGGCGCAACGATTATAAACACACAGGATTGCCTATTTGCTCGATTCTTTTAGCGGTAGGCGGCGCCTTGCTTACGTCACTAGTGGACCTCTGCTCAGCGCGCTTCATATAATACACATTGCAATCGTGAGTTTTTCCCGCTTTTTTCTTGCTTATTTGCAAACAAATTTTTTATTCGTGTTAGTAAATATAATTAATAATTTCATTTATTCAAAACAAATGATTTGATAAATCAAGAGTTTGCTCTGAGAGCTGAATTTTCCTACCAGACGATATGTTGGAGTTTGTTTTTTAAATAGTTGAAAGTTTTAGAATAGAAGTAGGATTTTTTTAAAAAGTTTAACCAATTTAAATCATTAGATGTATAATTTATTGTTTTTGTTGCCGATATAATAAAATACACTTATATTATGCAGTAACAAAAAGGTATTTATTTGATATTTCAGATCTAAAATTGCAATATTTATTATATTATTATATCAAAAACCAGTCAGTTTTTGGAGAAAACAGCCAAATAAGATGTGTTTTTGAACTTCTTATGCTTTAAATCAATAGATTTTCATAAGTTTTTTTTTCAAATGATTTACATTGTTTGTGTTATTAGTTGTTTTTATCCCACCCAGCGCCCGTTTTCACTCCTTCTGTAACATGTTTCTGAAAACTTCTATAAGGAGACTAAAAAAACTTAAGAAAAAAACTGAAACCAAACTTGGAGAAACTGTCTACAAAATAAACTTTCCAATAATCAGTTTAATAAAAGAAGTACGTTTGCGGCATAATTACCAATTTTCTTTAATGTGAATAATTTAATGAGCAAGAAGTTTCCAAAAATCAAAAAAAAATTAAAAGTTTATATAAATATAATAATATAAAAGTATATATATTTATATTTCTACACTGAAAGAGGGAACACAAAGCTTTTATTTCAACAAAAAATTGTGCTTTCTTTATATCAATTCACTTAATTCACATTTATAAAGGTTTATCATAACAAAAATATTTAATGTAAAAAACATTTAATTTTTTTTTAAACTTTGCTATTCCAGTCAAACTTCTTTACGTTCAATTTCCTAAGAGTCATTTGCAGCCGTAATAGCCAAGAAAAACATTTCCAAGCTAGTAAGAACCATTCATTTTGAAATTTGTATTGTAGAACTTGGCTTTACTTTTATCTCAATTCTTTTTACGTTCTATAGTTCTATCATAGTTACTATCGGCCTTCCAAAACTCAGCTCTCTAGCGTGTCCGGAAGTGGGCAATGTTACTTTTACATTACTTTACATTTATAGGGGAGGAAAGTAAATTATAATTTTGGTGTTTTTAAATTTTTTTCTATAGTTTTATCATAGTTCCTTTCAGTCTGCCATTTCTGGAAGTGGGCAATGTTACTTTTACATAACTTTACATGTATGGAGAGGGAAGTAAATTAGAATTTTGGGGTTTTTTGATTTTTTCCAGGGGTTTGGCAGACTTATGTCTGCCAAATTTCAGCTTTGTAGCATGTCTGGAAGTACAGTAGAATTTTGATGATCTATACATGAGTGAGTGAGTGAGTGAAAATTTCGACGTTTTTTGAAATTTCGTAACTTCTTCAGTACTTTTGGGAGTTCCATGAAACTAAACATGAAGTGATTGTTAACTCCATGGAGATCTACTATTCCGAAGTAGAGTTTTAGATAGGTCAAATAATGTTTCAAGAAAAGATGGTACGGCGCGTGAACTTGGTGAGGCACGGCTGTGCCCTTAGATTTACCTCCTAAATAGTCAACCACACCGTCAAATAAATGAAAAAACGCAAAAAAACGGAGGTAACAACGTCAAAAACACCTTAAAATCGCACGAACTCTGAATACAAACAAAGCAACTGGTCCGCTGGTGACGTAAGCAGACACTGTTCGTCTCGCTGAGCGACGCTAACATTAGTTAAATGGAAATAAGCAATCGTGTGTGTTTATAATCGTTGCGTGCGGCGTACTAGTCATGCACAGTTTCATTACCTAAATGATCGGTATCGGGAATAATCTCGATCGAGATCTTTTTGGCTATATCTGTCTCCTATATTAGTACGAGTAAAAGAAAGATGAACATATATTAAAGGTGCACTTGCGCAACCAAAACAAATACGCATTCCCGAAAAATGTGGTTATGCCTGGAATGTTTATGATCTGGAATTTTCATATGAACATTCTCGTCAATTACACTTTATAAAGTGGCATGGAGAGTTCACTCAGCTAGTTGTCGAAAGAAATAAAAGTGAGCTATAAACACGGTGGATAGAATAGACCGGTGATCGGATCATATATATATATATATATATATATATATATATATATATATATATATATATATATGTCTAATTTTCAACGTCACTGGTGGTCCTGCTGATTTTTGTAAACAAAAGTTAGATCTGTTATGAACAACAGAACAACTAATATTTTTTGAATTTTTTGAAAACTAAGGCCATTTTCCTACTGTTTTCTAGTACATCCTTATAAAATGTAATTTTCTAGACGTATTGTCGTTATTTTTTTTTATCCCGCTTTATTTTTTTTTATTACACACAACTTAAACTACAAGTCAAACTGAATGTGATCGTTTAGTGTCAAAGGTGAACCGAGGACTATTGGGTAGTAAACAAAGAGGTAGGTCAGCGGATAATTTTTGAAGCTGAAACGAACACATTATTTTCTTCGAATTTTAGTTTTTGTGTAAAGAGAAATAAAGCGGGCTAAAAAAAATAACGACTGGTATGTTTGAAAATTATTTGTATATAATACTAAAAAATTGTACTGTAAAAATTGCCTTAGTTTTCAAAAAAGTCAAAAAATATTAGTTGTTCATATCATATCTAACTTTTGTTTCTAAAAATCAGCTGGACCACCAGTGACGTGAAAATTCGACATATATTTATAAGATCCGAACAGCGGTCTATTCTATCCACCGTGAGCTATAAACACATCAATAAAGCATGCGCTAACAAACACTCACACGCTGGCACGCAACACGATTAGAAATGGCCTAGTCCGTCACGACTCCCGTTGTAAAGGTCGGGGTTTATTTAATAAAATATAAAAATATTTTATCAAAAATATGAGAAGTTTCAAGATTTCCGTTTAGTTGATAATAATATTTAACACGATGAAAAATAAATAAGTAAAAAAAATAAATTAGATATTATTTGTTTTAAGAAAAAAAAATAATATTCATTAAAGTTCAAATTAAAAAAAAAATTAATTAAAAAAAATATATAATAATTAATTTTTTTTTAAGAAAAAGAAAAATATTCATTAAAACCTAAATTGAAAATATTAAAAACATATTCTAAAACTGGCAGAAAATATACAAGTATTATCGAAGCAAGAAAGTGAAAAAAATCACAACAATAAAAAAAATATTATTTTTAAAATAAAATAATGAAAACCAAAAATTTAAAATAATAAATTAAAAATAATAAAAACAAATATTGAGAGACCAGTCGATGAACAAGTAATATTTAAACCAAAAATAAAAAAACAAGAGTTAAAATAAAAATCATTGAGACTCACATGAAACCAGCTGAACTAAAACCCTAACACTTATTTTCACTAGAGAGCACTGTTGATTCGATCGATCGCAAAATTACAAATGAAATTAATTAAATGAGCCAGTAAAGAGGTTGACAAAAATTCCCATTTTTACCTGTTTTGTCCGCGTCTTACGAAATTGTTTAGATTAGGGGGCAATGAATACACGACTCTATTGTATTCATTAATTAGGGCTATATTTAGAAACACTAGCTCGATCTAATACACAAAAGCTTGAAAAACACATTGACCTGTTTCGTCATAAAAATTTGTGGGATCAACAAGAGGGGATCGCCTATAAATTCGATTTCTTGAATTATATCCGGGCATTATTAAAGTACCAGTGTTAAAGTTGCAGCCAAAAGTGAAAAATAGTAAATAGTTAAAATTAAAGTGAATGAGTAAAAGTTGAGTTAACCATTTTATATAAAAATATAGTCTTCAAGAAAATCTAGAGTTTTGAACTCTAGAATAAAAAATATATTTTAGTGATTCGATGACAGAAAGTAAGTTAAATGTATTTGAACATTGATTTAAAAGGAAAATATTACGTTTTAAACTAGTTGAACATTGATTTAGAAAGAAAATATTACCGTTTATTTAATTGCTGTAGACAATTAAATTATTAGACTTTTATACGTAAATAAGGATTAGTAATTATAGTAAAGATGAAGAATGATCTTGAACTTTTGATAGTGCATTTAGCATTTAACGAGATTTAGACTATTGGAACAAATTTACTGATATGTTTACGGACTTATTATGTATGTGTTACCATTGAGTTAATTTCACAATTAGACTCTATCATTTTAATTTGCGAAGACAATTTTGTGTCGGAAAAATTGTAATAAAACCAATCAGCTTTGTTCGTAGATAGACTCTAACGTATTGGCTAATGTTAATTTTAGCGCATTTTCGTAATTAATTTGAATGTTAGGACCATGCTAGACTTTGGATCTACGATTTTGTATTAATAATTTTTGACTTTAAATATAACGTAACAAAAACATTCAACTAAAGGTAGACCCCGTATAGAAATCCTAAACTTCATCAGACACAAAAAGTATTATACTGGGGATTTCTTTCAAATTCGCAACAATGTTGCCAGTACTTTTATAACTTGTAATTTTGATGTAGGTATATAAGTAAAATGGTAACTAATAAAAATCAAAAGAATATTTTGATATGTTTACCTGTAATAGAATATGTTTACCATCCTATGTGAGAAAAGGATTGTTTTCATTGATTTTTTTTTTGAGATCTTTTCATTAATAATGTTTTTCTATACAATTTAATTCTAGGTTGTAAGTATAACCTCTAGATATGTATGTATGCATGTCTGTCTGTGTGCCTATATGCACATATGTATATAAATGTTTGAAAAGAAGTTTTTTTTTTAAGTTAGAATATGTTATCCAATAATCAATCGGTAAATTTTTGTTTACATAGGTACCTAAACTTAACAAAAATCATAAAACATTTGCTTTTAAGTCCCTGTATTTAAAGATCTATGTGGCGGTTTAAATCCTTATCTATTTTGAATTAAAAGGAAAGTATAAATTAGAAATAATCAGCTAAAGTTGGTTTTTTTCGAAGATTGTTGATTGTCGATTTTTATAGAACGTACAACGATTAGCACAAAATTGCAATTTTTGTGCAGTCAACCAACTTGAGCTTGTTTTTTGCAGGAACACAAAATAACTAGCGGCAATATCCTGTAATGCAAACCATTTTTTTTAACTGCACATGCGCACCTCTCTCTTTCTGATCACATAAAATTATCTTCCTCTTACTAACTTCACATATGCTCGACCACAGCTGAGAGGGAGATATTTTATGTGAGAAGAAAAAGTACGGTAGTGAATGCGCAGTTTAAAATATTGATTTGGTTTTCGGTTTTCTGAAAAAAACGGAACTCCATTTAAGTGTGAAAAACGTTCAACTGAAAGTAAGTTTAATTAAATTTCTTTGGTGTGAGGTTAGAGTTCATAAATAGTTTATTAGTTTTGTACTCCTGGGTGGTATTTAAAAAGTTATTAAAACCAGATGACTAAACTGCAGTTTTAACTATTAATTATTGTTCTCACTACAAATGTTTTCGGTATAAAAATAACTCTTGCTTTTAGTCCAAATAAATTTAGGTTAAATGTTTGGATCACGAAAGTTAGAAAAACCTTTTCTTTATATAATATATGTATATATATATATATATATATATATATATATATATATATAGCTTAAAAAAATTAGTCTACAAAACTCCCCTGGGCAACTCTGGAAAACTCAAAGAGCTTTTTGATTTGATTTTACGCGAAAATTTAACGTCGCAGAGAAAACCTTTGTTGACAAAAAAAAATTGTGTGTGCTTAAGACCACATGGCAGAAGTGTAAACTTCAACAAGGCGAAGTTAATAATACTGGCCTTCATCTGCATCATCATATTGCTCGCTGAATGTTCCTCTCACAGTTAGTCGACTCGAGCCGACTTCACCCGAATGAGCGTTACATAGCCGAGTCTGACGGCTCAGTTCAATTCAGTACTCACAAAAACTACTAAACGCGCCTAAAGAAGTTTACACTTCAAAAATTCCTTTACAATTTTTCTTAAAGGTTATAGCTCTAGACTTACATGTATAGAAGATAGAGGGCACCAAAATTGACAAAAATCAGTTTTTTGATTTTTACGCAAAAACGGTAAGTCGTAGAGAAGAATTTTATTTTAGAGAAATATTACCCATACGAGTCTTTACAATCAATCTCCATAGTCTATAGGTCTACAACAACATGTTTAGAAGGTAGATGGCAGCTAAGTTGTCAAAAATTGTGTTTTTTTTAGTCGTAGAAAGAAACTTTATAAACATAAAATGTTAAAGGACACAATTTTCTACATTCTTTCCTTTTGGGCCACAGGTTTACAACTACGTGTAGAACATATAGGGCGCCAAATTTGCAAAAATTATTATTTTATTTTATGCAAAAACGGTAGGTCCTAGAAAAACACACTATAGACAAGAAATCTCCAGGACGCCATTCTCTACAATTCACCTACGACTTATCGTTCTCGCGTAAAATGCAAAAAACGGATTTTTGTTCGTAATTTTTCAGAAAAAAAATTAATAGCGGCAACCATGTAGACCAAACGTCACCCTTGCATCATTTATCGTTGCCTTTGAGAGGTTATCCGAATAAACGTGCGTTTTCGTTGTTTTTTTGCAATATTTATCACAAAATAAAGATTTTTTTTAAATTAAATACCTTTAAAAACGCCTAAGAAGTGCATTCTTTGTGACAAAAGTGACGAGAAGTGGCTGGATTTATCATTTCACCGGTAAGTTTGAATCTCTTCCAGAAACCGTCATATTGTTTACGATTTGGTAAGACAGTGGTGTGGTTTATAACTTTTTTTACAAAATATTAGTGATTTATTTTACAAAGAAGTTTTAAGAAACATGATTTATTGTTGCAAATTCCCTTATTTTCCCACCTCTAGTGTTTGGGTTTTTTTGGAAAAGTTTCTTAATTTATTCTGGCAATAATATATCTCTAAAAAATATATTTCTTATGTAAACAACCATTTTCACTCTGTGATGTTATGTCATGCTACTGTACAGTTATTAAACATTTTAAAAATATTCAAATTTATGAGTTTACTAGGTTCCCCACTGATCTAAACAAGAGAGAGCTTTGGAGGGAGATTATTGGCCTTAATAAGGAAAAAATTCTGTCAAAATGGGCATGTCTTTGTTCTGACCACTTTGATCCTCAGTATGTTCGTTTAGCACCTAGTAGGCACTATCTTGTACCAAATGCCTTGCCCAAGGTCAGGTGTTAAAGACTAGTTCAAATTAAGAAAACTACTTACTACTAGTGGTTAGTAGTTAAATATTCAACTATCTCTTTTTATTATAAAGTATGCATAATATATTATCACTGATTGTTTTTGATGTTCGATCATCATGTAATGATGTAAAAAAGTAGTTAGAATTAACAAATATAAGTATAAGAAGAAAAAAGGTAGTACCTACTTTTACACAGAAAAAAAAGAGTTTTAACTTCCTTTTCACTTACTTACTGCATAGTCCCTGGTGATTAATTAAAAGAGAGCCTTGAGTCAAATGGATTAAAATATTGTTCTTAATTCTTATATTTGCCAAATTTAATAATGTTTGTATATACAGGGTGTCCCATAACTTAGGGGCCATAGGCCAACAAGTGATAGAGGAGGTCATGTCTGATCAAAAACTTGTTGTTTTTTTAACTTTTGTGATAATAACTTTTTAAAAAAACGCAGTAAAAATATGAAATTGCGTAGTCTTGTATTAGAACAAAAGCAGTAAATTGAAATTAATTAAAAAAAATTAATTTGAAAAAAGTTAGTCAATTTTTTTAGAAAATACTATTTTTTTGGTATGAACTTTTATGAATGCCATATTAAATGCAATGTTTTTTAAATATTTTTTGTTAATAAAAACAAGTCTCAAGCGAGACATAATAATGAAATATTATTGATATTTTTTAAAAGAGAAAGCAAAAATTAATTTAAAAAAATTATTATTTTTTATACATTTTCGAGGTTATTTTGACAACCCGTACCTCCTCCACTTGTAATATTATCAAAAAAGGAGTACCACATTTTTTAATCACAATTAGCTGAGTATTCAGCTGGATGTGACAGATTTTTTTTGTATAACCCGTTTTCACCCACTCCTCTTTAAAAATCCTATATGTTAAAAACAGATAAATGTTGACCCCATGTTATATAAACTTTTTTCTTGGAAATAACCTCCTCTATCACCTGCTGCACTATGGCGCCTAAGTTATGGGACACCCTGTATAGTAATCACTTAATTATAAATAATATTTTTTCATTTTTATTTTATTTGGTAAATAAAAATTAAATAGATTTTTTTATGGAAATCAAAAGTATTTTGTTGATAAAACTGAATAAGTCATATTTTTTAACATTTGCAAATGTGAAAAACACAGACTCATACCCAATATTATCTAAAAAAACTAATTTCTAGAGTTTAATAAACTAATGATTTTGGTAAAATAAACCAATGAGTGCTTTTTATTTCGAGGCAAGAGTTTTGCTGATAAAATATAACAAGAAATCTATATTATAAGTATAGGCTGTCCCATTTTTATCATTTGGGTGGTTTCGGGAACTTCTAGAGAAGATTGAAGAAAAAACGACTACACCTTAGTGTGCTTTAATTTGAAGAGAATAATGATGGTAAACAGGTAAACATCGCATATCAATATTATAAACATAGAAACCGAAAACACCCAAAAGTGTCGAAAATGCACCCTGTACACTAGGGGATCAAATAGACTCTTTAAATCTTGATGCAAAAATTTTGATAAATATCTCAAGGTCTGAGTATATAATTCGGAATTTTTGACTTTTTTTAACAGAACAAATCTACTTACTGTAAAAAATGTACTGAGAGCAATATATTACCAAGGTGAAAGAGTAAAAAGCTAAAAAAACACCTTTGACAATTTGAAATAAAAAGAAACACACACACACACCTGTGTTTTAAATTTTAGGGATTAAAGTAACACTTTTCTATATCCAGAAAAACTAATATTAAGTAGATATCTTATCTTTAGGGAAAAATAATAAAAATCAAAACTACGGATATTACCAGCTGTAAATAAGTTATTGATTTCTAATATTATAAATCGATAAAAAAATTAATTCTGTAAAAAGAGTCATTTAAATAGAATGGCTGTCAAAGCTGTACCGGTAATATTTTACACTTATTTAAATTTTATAATTTTGGGTGCAAAAATTTTATAGGAAAATGTCTATAATATATTTATTTTATTTTCCACAAAATCTGCACGCCCATGGTTTTTCATCGATTTCTCTTTTAGACCTCTTACAGTGTTGCCTGCGAGGATTCGGCGAAATTTTCTGAGATTTCATGCATGATGAATGAATTTGCCTATTAAATAATGGGGATGCGTCTTCTAGGGTTCCTTGAATTTCTTTGGTAGATTTTAAGATTTTTAAAATTGTGATGTCCGATCATAAACTAGGGAACCAGATCTTAACTATAACTTTAAGGCACTGATGATGGTCAGATAGACCGAAAGCGCTTTACCCTAGAATACCTAGAAATAAAACAAACAAAGGGCCTAGAATACCTATTTTAATAAAATTTTGCACGAAGACAAAAAGCCTTAGTTTGCATTCAAAGTCACGTGCACGCAACCACCCTCACTATTGCAATTTTATTTTAGCATTTTACAAACAAGCAGCTATATACTTGGTGTGGTTTTTAGTTTATTTGTTTATAGATAAAGTCCCTTCGCACTTCTTTTACATGCGCAAAGTGCTTGGATTAGCACCAGTTTCAGACTCATCATGGCCCTGTTAGAGCAACTTCAAAAATCTCACAGAATTATAAAGTCTATTAACCTACTAAGTATATGTCTATTTCTTGCCACATTTTCATTATGTTCGGTAATGTTTTGTCTATAGGCACTATTCAATTGGCACATCAGTCTTGCCTAGCATAGAAAATTCTATGTGATTATTTAAATAAGTAGCACTTACTTTGTGTCTTTAACTTTTCACTAAAGTGCTAGAGATCACACATTCCTTTTGCCACCCACGCAACCGCACAACCGGTTTTCAGCATCATATAATTTTTTATTACTTGCACTAAAATTTTGGTTAATTTTTAGGTCCGGTACGTCTATGTGGCCCTAAAGATTTTATTTGCAATCGAAGTTCATATGTCAACGTATTTAAATTTGCACAGTTAATTATATGTAATCGACGGTATTTATTTCAATTTTATAAACGAACGATAACAAAAACAATGACACGCGACCGGCAATGCTTTTTATTACTGACTTAGCCCAAATCAAAACAAAGTCAAACACTAAGGATAGAACCGGTATCGTGTAGGTCAACGGACGTGTCCGCACGATGATGATGGCCAACTTCAACTAAAACACATTCCTCCCGCCCCCGCTCGAGAACATCCAACCATACCCCGCTGAAAAACGGGTGAAATTGAAACCTTGCCCCGCTGCCGGCTTGTAATTATTTACGCTAAAAAAGTTCACCCAAATAATTGCTTGATGTCAACCACAGATAATAAAAATAACTAGACAATCATGTCTCGTAAGGGAAGATTTCACTTTTTTTAAATAAATCAATTAAAGATACTGTTTGTTGTCTAGTTTTGGGATGGCACTTCCCAGTTGCCCTCCCTGTAGCAGCCGCCACTGGTCGATACGCCCATAAATTAAACATATAATTCTTGCTTTTTAAATTAAATTTATTTCAAATCAAATCAACATTATAAATCCAGTACTTAATAATAAAATTAATAATGGTTATTTAAAATAATAATCTATTTTACAAAGTTTATAAAAGCGTTGTTTGATGGTAATCTCCAACAAACAACGATAAAAGTCAAAGGTATAAGGTGTTTGATATAAGGCAACTCATAGGGGCAACGTTCCATTTAAAGTCGCCAACTTCTATATTTTAAACCGCGTCCACCTCCACATTATTTAAGAGAAAATGAGAACATTCCAATCAACAGGCTTGCTCATCAACGAGTGTCACGAGTCGTTAAATACCGAGATGAATTCCAAGACGTGCGCAAGCGTTGTTCTGTCACTTCTGCCAACCAATCAACTGAGAGATATTTCAGTATGATTTTATACAGCAAAACTTTAATAATTTCCAGTTCTTTTTTATGAAAATTCGTCGTTTTTGTGCTGTGAAAATGCCGGTGACGTGCAAGTTGTGTGACAAATTATTTAGTGCCCAATTTAATTTGAATAAATACTGTAAAAGTAAACATGGCATACAAAAACAAAGGTATTCCTATTCAGAAAGTGTTTTTATGTTTAGATGCCTAGAATGTAAATGCTCCTTCCCAAAAAACTTGGATCTGTGTGATGATTTGAAATACAAACACAATCAAGAAATACTTGAAGAAACATTGGAGTTGAGAGTCAATACTCCCATGGCAAAACAAAATAAACGTGAAATGCATAAGATCATATAGAAGAAATACTGCATATACCTCAAAAAATATTAATCGCAGCACGTAGATATTGTATATTTTTGAAATCAGAAAGAAAAGACGAATCTTAAAATGCAAAAATATACAGGGTGTTTCCTCTCAAAAAATCGACTTCATGGTCACACCCTGTACAGGGTATCCCAAATTCGTTGGTTTTTTGTGGTGTCAGGTATTTCTAGGGGAGATAGAAAAAAACTGACCCCCCTTTGCGACGCTCAAATTTCAAGAGAAGCCTAAAGGTGAAAACCACATTTAGATACAGCAAGCCGTTTTTAAGCTACGGAGTGTTTTTGTCTGCATTTTGGGAGGGGGTCTATAACTTTTTTGTTTATGAAAATTTTGTTTTTGTGTAAATAGCTTTCTTATAGATCTTTTCTTGAAGAATTGACAGATGTAACCGGTTTTTATTTATCTCTTTTGGTTTTTAAAATATTGCATAAAGTTGTTATTTTTCTAACAGAATAACTCTTTTTTTATTTTATTTTTAAAATCAGCTTAAAATTTCCTTTAAAATGATGAATCACACTCAATATTTTATGTTTTTATTGTTTTCTTTATTTTTATTTTTTAATCACCTCTTGATTATTATTTTATTTTTATAATTTTATATTAAAATATTTTAAACCCATTAAGCAAACTAAAATATGTGGTAAAAATAAAAAAAAATACAAAAATATAAAGAAATAAAGGGATCCTACCATAAAGAAAAATTAATTTTATGTGATATCTCAAAAACTAAACGTGACAAATAAAATTTAATTTAACAATTGAATTCCTCTTAAAAAAGTGTCTTAAGAATGTTTTCACAGAAATAAAAAATATTAATAAATAAACAAGTTATAGACCCCTTCCCAAAATGCAGACTTTTTAAAAACTCCCCGTAGTTTAAAAACGGCTTGCTATATCAAAGGGGGATCAGTTTTTTTTAGCCCCTCTAGAAATACCCGAAACCCCCCAAAAACATTGAATTTGGGACACTATGTACATGGTGACGGAATAGAAAAAAATTATGTTGGCTTTTAAAGTTGTCATAATTAACCAAAAAAATCTCAAATTATTTTCAATGATAAAGTTGCTGAGTGCTTCGGTTATAAAAAACCACCCGGTACCGACATAAAATCATACCTAAAAATTAGAATTGACCATTATTTTATACCTTGAATTTTTTATTATACGTTAAGCTCTTCGATCTCGCGCCAATCACGGTATTCGCGCCAATAATTTAAATTAGACATTTTAACGTTAATTTTGGCGCATGCTCCTTTGATGGAATTCATCTCGGTATTTAATGACTCGTCGAGTACGAGCCATATGATGTGACGTCAGTCACAGATCTCGGCTCGAGAACTGTGCGTCTGATTTGGTAGATCCAAGCCCCCTCAAGAACGTGCACAAAATAGGATTGCATTTATTTAACTGAACGTGTGTGTGCATGCCATGTGTCCTCAAAAACTTCTCGCTGTTAATGACCATAGATAATGGATTTTAGCTTCGGTTCGGTCAGTTATGTTAATGACAAGACGTCAGCCCATATAGCTATATGGGAGAGGGATCGAGTGGGGATAGATACGTGCTTAAAGTAATATATTTAATTCATAACATATTGACTCGTTTGACTCGTTTAAGCAGTTTCACTCTATATGAAATCCTTGAGAAGTATTTAATCGATAAACCTCTGGCCGCGTACATTGTTTTTTTTATTTTGTTTATATTATAGATGGCAGCAGTTGGCTTTTTTCTCAGCCCCAAGTGAGCCCCTAAGGGTAGGCAGCACAGTTAACATGCTTCCCATTCATTTGATATTACAAAATAAAGCAATGAACAACAAGTGTCATTGCGTCTTTTTCTTTAGTATATAGAAGGAGAGAGTAAATTGACTTCAAACTTCATCAGATATAAAAGGGTTAGAATCATCCAACAGCCATTTTCTTAGCAGAATGGAGTCAGATTTTGTGAATTTGGTGAGGTTGAAATATATTTTTAAAAATATGTTTTATTTTGTGGATATTTTTAGACTTTTTTGTGAAAAAAAATGTGGTTACAGCTTGGGCATTCTTGGAATTCATTTATCCAGAAGAAACATGCAGGTGAGTGGGTTAAAAGCAGGATTAGTTTTAGGCCTCTAGTAATTTCTGTACCTAAGTGCGTAATTTCGGTAATCTTTTAATAAAAAGGTGAACATTAATTACCGTTTCAAAGAATTAGGAAGCATTCTGTTCAAACAGAAGGTAAATATTTTTGCAAACCATAATTAGGTAGTTTATAGGTATAATTAAGAAAAATGGGTAAATATATAAAATAGGGGAGACTAGGGATAGTTCATACATTTAAAAAAAATATTTTTGAAGAAAAATATAGATGAAATTTTTTAAATATTTGTTCGCATTATAATACATAGCTTAATATGTAATGATTTTGAATGATTTTAGTGTGACAGTTTGCTAATTAATGTATCAATGATCCCTATATCTGTACCCCAGAGCCAGACTATGTTAAGTCCATGTTTGACTTTTTTTGGTTTGAACAACCTACTGACTTAACATTGTTTGCCTAACGATGTCTATGGACTTAACATTGGTTCATATCAAGGTTTATAATTAGCAAATAAAAATATATGAAAAAATAAGTATTAAGGTTGTTCAAACCAAAGGCAAAAAGGGACTTAACATAGTCTGGCTCTGGGGTACAGATATATATTAGGAATATTTGATACAAGTTGCATAATACATGAATAAAGAAAAAAATATATATTTATTTGTGTTTCAGTAAATTCTCTAAAATATGAATCTTTAATAATCCCTCAAATAATAAGCAGCCAAATGCAAGTAATTCTCACCAAAATAGGTACCAATGATAGTAGTAGTATTTAAATTTTGCCACATTTTAATACAAAACAATTTTCCCTGAACTGCTGGTTTGGTGGTGCCTTAAGGGAGATTCATATAAAATATCCATACAATATTTGATAATAAAAAAAAATATCTACAAAGGTGTGTTGTTTTTTATTATTGTAATGTTTATTTTTTTTCAGAATTGAAAAAGCGTCGACAATCCTCAATTCTTAGTTCAGTAAATTTGACTAGAGAGAAACAGCTGACATCAAAAAGCTTTATCGAAGAGTGGTAACTGACAGTAAAAAATTAGCCAACCAGAGCAGGACAATCACATCATTTCGAAAATGTCTAGAGATAGCTGACAATTTTTCCAGTCACTATAAACATATAATTAAAAGGGTAAATAAACAAACCTTATTTTGTTATGGTTACGGAACTGGCAAGATTTTTATAATACACATATCCCACCCTCAGAACAAAAGTGACACATCTCAACATTTTAATTTTAGGATTTTGACTTTTTGCAGTTTGTCACTCACTATCGATACATTGTCATAGAAAGTCACAATTCAAATTACAAATAATAAAAAAATATATTTAAAGTTTTAAGTTACCACAGCTTCTTATGGTAACCGCAAAAGTTTTTTGTAATTTTCCAACAATTTAATTTTTTGAACTTTTTGAGGGTGCAATATATGTGTAAAAATATTTAACTATTAACATAACAAATACTCTTACTTAATTAATAAGTGTCATTGAGATTCATGTATATTTTGTAAATTGTATTAATAAATTTTTTTACCAAGTTTAAATCCTTTTTGTATTCCTTTTATTTAAAAAATTAAGTAAGTTTAGATAAAAGGATTAATTAGTCACTTATTTCCTTTATGAGACATTGACAACTTTTACAGTTCAGTTGCAGTGGTTGCTTTTGGAAACAATGATGAAAACCATAATTTATTATCAATAAATAGTCTGACACTATGAAATTAGTCAAAGTTGTCAAAAACACCATAAAGGAAAATCAGACTATAAAAAGGACCAAGAAACAGGCAAAATTAAAGTTCTTTGATTTTTTAAATCTTTAATTTTGTCTTTAAGTACTCTGTAAGAAAGTCGCAACTGTAATTAGCATATATTATCCAAATTGGTTATGCTAATTTACAACTGCAACCTTCTTGCTTAGTATGGAAATCTTGGCCCTTTTTGTAAAAACCTAAGTATTGATTCCAAAAAGCAAATCAATATTTTGTTAAGAGCGCCATCTATGTCAAACCCAAGAACTAATAAAAATGCTTGGCCGCACAGTTTAAGGTGCCTGTAATACTTCTCAGAGCTTAGCAGGGAAGAAAGTCTTCTGGTCTGCAAAGCGGACCGAACCGTGGTCTTCTGTGAGCGGACCGAACCGTGGTCTTCTGTGATTTAATTGGTCTACATAGATTAATCTAGTTGGCTGCGCTCACTACATCGTCCGTATTTTTGCAAGCCCAAGAGACGCAAAATGCAATCAAGGGTTATTGCTTGATTTTATTTTTATGTTGGCCAATTTTTTTAAGCATACAGTTTATATAGGTAACGGGGTGATCTGATCAACTCAACCACGGTCCCTAGAATTGTCTAGGGACTGTGGATGTCAAAAATGATATATGCCTAACACTTTTTGACATATGGTTTTTTTGTTAAATAAAACACTCTATTTTTAGGATAGATAGGGCTCCTTTTTCTGATTTAAAAAATATATAATATGTTGACATTTGGTCCAGCCGTTTTTTATTTTTTAAAAAACCTAATTATATTTATTAACAAAATAGCACTTGTCAAAAATGAAGTACTGATGGCAACATTCTATTCAGCTTTTCAAAATGCAAATATTTCAAAAACAGCTGGACCTAATGTGACCATATTATGTAATTTAGAAATCAATAAAAGGGGCCCTATTGATTAAAAACAGGGGGTTTCATTTAAAAAAAAACTAACCATATCTCAAAAACTTGAGGTTATGTCATTTTTCACATCAGATTCTGATGATTTAGAAAAATTCCTTCAACTTTACTGCTAGATCAATCGTTTTTTTCATTTCGTTTTTACTTATTGGCCTGTCCGCTTATTGCAGACAATTTTGCCAGCTCAATTCGGTGGACACGAAGTTAATCTGACTCGAAGTCACTTGGTGCCCGGGACAATCACAACGCGTACATTTATGCTACATGAAGACCCAGCAGGCCGGCCTGCTAAGCACCCCCCGGTAGGCAATTTTCTTCAAGGAAGATTTAATTTTACCTGATACCCTTTGTCGGGCACAGGGGTCTTTATGGTGCTAGCGCCATCTACGCTCTAAATACGAGACCACCGGCATGACATGACTTCCGAAGCACGGCCTTGTATTGATCATCTACTTTGCCTACTTCGTTGATGCCTAAACTTCGCCCAAGACAGGCTTTACTTCTACTTCCGGTAAATCTGTATTCACAAACGGATAGTAGGTTCGTGTTTGTAGTGGCAGACATGGGAATCGAACCACACACCCTCTGATTGCAAAGCGAACGTACGCCCACTAAACCAATCAGGGCGACACTTCAGATCAATATTAACAGAGATAGTTATTGAGTAAAATTTGGTCAATCACCCGGTACACCACCTATATTCCCATACATTGACTTCTATACAAAGCCCTTTCAGGGCTTTATACAACTCAATGTTCCCATAGCTATATGCGTCACTAGCAGACCTGGAAAACTGGCAAACGTACGTCTTACTAGATTGAGTAATCCTTTTGCGTGGACTGTTCTTGCGTTGTGCGTGGCATTTGGCACAAATTTGTATATGCAATACAAATTTATGGGAGAGATTGTGGGAGGGACCTCTTTGTCACATTCATTGCACATACTTTTCTCTTCTTGTCGGCACATGTGTTGATTAACACACAATGTAAATATTTATGCATACATTTGTGTCAAATCCCACATTCAACACACAAATAAAAAATTTACTGATGCAGGCTACACTAGTAAAAATTAACATTATGTGGAATGTAGCATTCAGCACAAAATTTTGCGACGCAAATTTATGCATATTTTATTGATGCTCGCATAAATTTGCAAATGCCACGCACAACGCAAGAACAGTTGGGTGGGGTGAACTCATATGGGCTGTTCTTGCGCACAACGTTAATTTTCAGGGGTCTCAACAGATAAACAGGAAAATAATATGAAAAATATGAAATTTTTTAATAAAAACATGAAAAATATGAAATTAAGAAAAAAATATGAAGGAAATATGAATAAAAATTATCATGTTTTTTAGCCCACTGTGATATCAAATACTTGTTACCGTCTTTTCTAGTTAACCACTCATCTTGAAACTTTGACATTGTTTTGACTATTCATCTCTGAAATTTAATTTAAGTCTATTATTTTTTCCATCAGGAAAAAATAATAAACTTATTTAAAAAAGAAAAAAAATACAACTTTTTGCCTAAAATCAAAATTATCTCCCTATTTATGTATTAACCGGAATGAAGAGATAGATAATTTAAAATTTTTGTTTGCATTAACAGTAGTCACTGGAGCAAACATTAGAGAGTTATTGGAAAAAGGCACGTATAAGACCAGGCCCCAATAAGGCCAGGTCTAATTTAGACAGTTTTACATTGTAAGATACTTCAATTATAACTTACCAGCTGTTTTAACAGAACCTATTTATTTTGGGCTTTAAAATAGCTGATGTTATGATTAAAGCATCTTACAATGCAAAACTACATAAGGCCTGGCCTTATTGCTACCTGGTCTTATCTGTGCCTTATTCCAATAACTCACTTTTAGCCCCTCAGTTCATCTTTATTGGGGAAAATATGAAGGTTTTTTTTAAATATGAAGTTTTATGAAGTCAGAAAAAAAAATATGAACATTTTCATAAAATATGAAGGTGCCCTGAATTTTTACTAATGTGGACGCGGCTTAAAATATGGTTGGTGACTTTAAATGGAACGCTGCCGCTAATGATTAAGTTTTTTGGAAAACATTCAAAAGACGTTTGCTGGCTTTATATATTTTTAACAAAAATTAATGTTTGATCGTTTCCGAAAGGGGTCTAGTAGTAGGTTGATTTTAGTTTATAAGAAAAAATCAAGACGTCAAAAGAGATTTTTGCTGGTTATCTTAACAAAAAGTAATTTTCTCTCCAAAAAAAAAGTCTATTCACAAACAACTTTCTTTTAATGAGAAGACCCTACTTGTGTTCGTGTAGCACCTCATTAGAAAGCTAAAATCGTTGTTTGATGGAGGATTCAGTTGGCCAACCCCACGTGTAAGACAAAGCACAATTTAGAAAAAGAGAGGTATAGCTCCTCTTTAAGACATTCCAAAGTTTTAAGGCAGATTCGAAAATTGGCAACAGCGGTATTTTTTTCAATGATTGTTATAATCACTTTATAATATAATAGATTTATCTTTTCTCTTACCTGTGTCTGTGTCTGACGCACAGTGGGCTCATTGACCTCTATCAAACAACGCTAAAATCATTTTTTTTTATTTTACATATGTATGTCAAATATTGGAAAAAATCATTTTTGGCAAGATTTTTCATGGTGGTCCATTTAACTCTATCACAAAAAAGGTGAGTTTTTGAAAAAAAGCTATTTCATCTTGCGAAGGATATAAAAAAATGACCTTTCTCTTTAACTTTTTTTTAAATATAATTTTTTTAAACATTTTTGATAACAAAAGTTATTTGATTTTTCCCTTAGTATGTAGTAGTAAAAAACAAAATTGAGCTTAAAGAATCCTCGAACCATTATTTTCAATCCCCCACGCACAACTTTTATTTGATTTTTTTTTCTAAAGTTAAATGGATCGGTTCGGTTCATTCATTTCAAACGTTATTTGTGTAATTTTAAATTCAATGATTAAATAAAATACTCTGCCAATATATGGGCCCCTAAGCTCACACTAGGCACTATAGTTATAGTGTACGTGTGAGCTAATATAACTAAAAACTGAAATATATTTTATTCAACTCCAGACTAAATTACCTTTTGTTTGATACTACACAAGCCATGTTTTGACTTAAGCTCAAATTTTTGAAATCTACCCCCACCCTTAAAAAAAAACAAAAACGAAAATGTATTTTGTTAAACTCCGGACTCAATTACCTTTCGTTTGATATCACACACGCCATATTTTCACTTAAACTCAAATTTTTTAAAATATACCCCCATTGTTATCAGAGACAGTATTTATTTACTTCTCTTAAAATAGCCCAAGTATTTTTAAGGCACATAAACGCGGTTCCTGGTTAGAGACCAGTATACTGGACGTGGGCACTCAACCTGTTAAATAATAATTTTATTTAATTAAATTACACCAACAACGTTTGTTAACTTCTTGAAAATACATGTATTTACAAACAAAATATGCAAAAACTGACATACTTGTGTCAAAAATATGAATGTCAACGCTGTTTCTTTTGTCTGGACGCTCTCTGCGGCACGATTCATACTATATTTCCCGGTACTGTCACGTCACCAACACGTCAAATATTTTTACACTGAAGGCAATAGACAGGACAGGAGTTTTCACACTACACCACCGTCTATGCACTACACCCTTTATGATGCCATTACGTAGAATGAGTGCGTCCATTGCTTTCACGGTAAGAATCTTTGGCGTGTCGGTGAAGTACATACGTGTGTATAGTATGAATCGCGCCTAAGGAGTTGCTACACTTGGGATTTTGTCATTTAAAGAAAAAAGTTGCATAAGACTAACCCCAGCTTCAGGCAGTCCGTCAATTTGTTTTATTAAAAATACCCCTGATCAAAAAACTTTTCTACAAACTAAATATTAACCCACAAGTTATCGCTCTGAAGAAATAATCTACTTTCATTTAAAAAAAACTATTATAAATTTAAAAAAAAAAACTAGCTAATATGATAAGGTGATAATCACAAAAGTTAGATAATATTGCAAAATTTAAACTTGGTATAGTTGTAATGTCGAAAAAAATTATAAATAGGCATTTCCAAACATTTTAAATCTAAACTATACTAAAATATTTTATTGTTTTTAAAAGGTGTGCTCAAATACACTGAATATTTTTTTTGTTTTTTAGATAGATATATTTATAATTTTTTCCCTTTGATTTTGAATTTTAATATTATTAAGTATGTAGGTATTTTTTATTAATTTTAACGTGTAAACTGTTTAGGGTATACCTGTACTGTAAGTTATTACGACATGCTATGAATATCTGTCACTATCTGTGCATGTAAATCAAATAAGGATATAAAAAAGCATCTTACACAATACGAAAAGTGATACCAAACTAAACAACAAGGTTTAGATTATTGCCACGAAGAAAGTTTTAATAATATATATTTTTATAGACTTGATTTTTAATTTAACCAGGTATTAACTCTGTTGTCACATACTTCAATCTCTTTGAATAAAAATAAATTGTTTGTTAAAACCGTGATAATTATGATCACCATCTTGGCTTTCAAAATGGTGGAAAATTTTAGTTAATTTTGATGTAAATACCCATTTATTTTATTAAAATGATAAAAAATTAAATAAGATGGTTAAGTGAAACTTTTTTAATTTAGCAAGACATTCACGAAAACGATTTTAACCGATTTTAATGATATCATAAAAAAACAAGATGACAACATGTATTTCATCGAAAATTTAGTTGTATGGCTGCCCTGACGTTAATGAGATTGGTTAAAATCCTTAAAATGTTTTTGTTATTTAGTTTTTTTTGCCCACCCGATATACATATACCTCGAGAAGATTCCAAATCACCAACGAAAATAGCTATCTTTCTAAGTGCAACAAATCGTCTTTTCCGCACGCAAATGACGCAAAATTATCCGCCTTCAAATGACGTCAAGTGACAAAGTTTATGTCGTAAATAAGGCATAAAAGTAGGTATGTAAAATAAACTTTATTATAATTTTTTTTGTAATGTTTGAATTTGCGAAATCAAAAACCCAAAAGAGAATCCTAAAATTAAAAAAATAAAAATATATTACAAAAAAAGAAACAATAATTTAATTTTTACAAATCATCTCGATTAACACAATAGTATGTAATTATTAATTGAACTAATATTAGTTATGTGGCTAGTATTCACCTAAATACGTACCGAAAACCTAATATTATTTAAAACAGAACCCAACGCCTAAATTAACATTTTTTTTTTCATTTTTAAAAAAATATAAACGTGCCCAGGTATCATTTTGAAACCTTCAAATTTCTAACGAATTTTTATAACTGTTTACAGTGTTATTGATCCTAAATTGTCTTTTCGTTCACATCCTTTTTGTTCCATTATTTATTTTTAGTAAATTGCCTAAAAACTAGCCTACATGCTAACTGCAGTTAGATCACAAATAGTGTAATTTTTATCAAAAAAATGGAAGAGTTCGTGCCTAGTAGACGAAGTATTTTGTATCTCTCGCAAAAATATTGTGACAGTTTAACCGAAAAGAAAGGGCTTGTTAACTCTGTTTCGGCCTTATTGGATCCTGCAGACCAATGGCAACCGTTAAATTATTCGCGTACAGCGTGTTCCACCAGAAATGTAACCACTCCCCTTTTCCCGTTAATAGACATGCTACAATAGTTATAGAACAAGTTTTCAAAACGACTTTTATTACAGGGGCGAGATTGTTTGTTGGCCTGAGCCGTAGGCGAGTTTCACTAGTCGAGCGAGTAGTAAAGAAAGACTTTCAAACGCGTTTTTTTACAATTGGTATAGGCGCTAGCTCAACTCTCGTATTCCCGAATATGTGCGCTCAGTTTTGCAGTACAAAAAAGGATGGTCACGAGGTCCAAATCATCGTCGTTTGGCCGCCATCTTTAAAAATGGCCGATAAATTCATCATATTTTTGGTTTAGTCGTATCTCGGTAGTTGATCGATCGGATTTTAATTTTGTAAATCTCGTATTATTACTTAGATAAAGATAAAAGGCTTTAGATCCTTCATAGTAGAAGATCCCGATTTTATATTTTAAAATGTCGATTGATGGTACCCCTAAAGGCTGTCTTAAAAGGGGTGTTTCCTAAAAATGTTCGCTAGAATATAAAAAATGATTTTACAGCAAAAAACATCAAGAATTATTTTTTATAATTCTTTTTAGTCCGCTAATTTCGATATATCGCTTAGCTTCCTAACTTTAATGGATAGCTGTCCAAGCAGGCTACAATGTACACTTTTGCAAAAATTAATTCGATGTTTTAGCTATAAAAATGATTGTTTTCTTTAAAATTGAAGTCAACTTATAATAACGTTTTTTATAGGCAATAAAAAGTTTAAAGATTGTTAAAATTAGCTACATAGCTATAGTAGTATGGCTCTAAGCAACAACTCGATACAACTTATTAAATTACGTAAAAAACGTACAGGTAATCTGCTTTCGAATGATGCTACCCAGCTACTTTAGTAAGGGAGCTATGAAGTTTTTTATGAAGCCTGTTATCGGTTAATTAATGCATTGCGCTTTTCTGTGGGATATCTTCTAGTGTTTGTTGATAATTATATTTTCAAGAACTGTAGTAGAATTATGTAGCTTCATTCTGAGTTAGCCCACGTCACGTGTGCAGTAACATGTTGCATAGTCGACAGCTTTGACTTTCAAGATGACCGATGACGGTTCTTTAAAATACAGTTAACAACCAATACTGGAAGATATACCACAAAAAAACGCAATGCATGAATTATTATTATTGATTTACAATGATTAATAAACTTCTTACCTCCCTTACTATAGTAGCTAGGTGTCACAACGAATACCGCTTAAAAGCAGATTACCTATGCTACGCAACGCATCTTTTCTTCAAGTTTTTACTCTTAAGCAGAAAAAGCTTTGGCTCTTCAGCAGAAAACACCGCTAAACATTTTTTGTAACATAATTTACAAAGTTGTTTTACATTCAGTCGCTGCTCAGAGCCATACCACTATAGCTAATTTGCACAAATTTTGACCAAACGTTTTATTGCCTATAAAAAAGGTATTAACACAATACTGTTAATATGCACAATACGAAAATTCGTATCTTATACAATTTCTAAGAAAAACATTTTTTATAGGGAAAACTTCGAAATTTTACAAAACTGTTCATTGTAGCTGGCTTGGAAAGCCACATACAAGAGCTAGGATGCTAAGTGATATATTAAAATTAGCGGACTTAAAATTACAAAAAAGAAATTTGATGTTTTTTGCTAGGATGCACCGCTTCGCTTCAAAATAACTTTTTTTATATTATCGTGAACATTTTTAGGAACCACCCCTTTTAAGACAGCCTTTAGAGGTACCATCCACCAAAATATAAAATTGAGCTCCTCTTCTATGAAGGGTTTAAAGTCTTTTATTCAACAAATCTACTAACTAAATCTACCACGTGACCAAACTTTTTTTATACTCCGAGCGCACATACAAGGGCATACGTGGTACGAGCCAGCGCCTAGACTAAATTGTTTTTCTGCAACTAAGTATGTACTTTTAACTTATTAGAAACATAAACAAACATGTTGCCATGTCTGGATGCAAAATATAAATACAACTAATTAGTAGCGTGCAGTTAACGCCATTTTCAGAGGTTGTCTAGCGTGCGAAAAACTTTATTTTTAGAGATGGTTGTAAAAGAAACAGTTTTAAATAGGAAACGTTCGATGTAAGAAAATTCAAATTACAAGAGAACCACACAATATACTTTAACGCATGAAAAACAAAACAGTGTCGCTAAACAGAAACTTCTTTCATTTTTTAAATTTATTTTAGGGGCACAAACTTTAATTTTGTTATTTTTATTATTTCATATCGAAAAACATTTAACTATAATACAGATTATGTACAAATTCAGCGAAATATATTTCGCAATCATTTTTATCAGTCCTTGAGATACCGCGCACTCGCGAAAATCATAAGAATAGGTAGTCTTTATACTATAGTTTACAAATTTACAAAATATTAATATTAGCAAAGAAGGTTAAATTAGAAATATAGTTAGTTTAAAAGAGCCTTAATAATGTGGTATAAAAAAACCAAATCAAGTCTTTTTCCAACCCGTCTATCACTGAGCTTGGCGAAATTTATGTTATTAAGGAGCCTGAACAAAATTCCTTACGCGAATCATTAATAGTTCTTTTTCAGTTCGTTTTGAGAATGTATTCGCTCAGTGCCGTGAAGCAGGTGACCAAGGTGCATTTTTAAAGTAAAAACTATGTGATAAACATTGACACCAAGCGTTCAAACTAACTCACTATTTAAAAAATTGTCCAAGAAGAAAATCCTATGCGTTTTGGGTTATTTTTAAACTAGAAAACAGTCTCAGAACAAAGGGTCTTTACATATGAAGTGGAAAAACAATGAGATTCCATTTTTCAAAAAGTTGAGTAAAACGAAATTTAAAGTGGGAGTCTCATAGTTTTTCCACAGTGCTGTTTATCCCCTTTAGGTTTAGTGTGTTACTACTTCACGTTACAAGCTATCGCATGGCGTCAAAATGTCGATTTCGGAAAAAAATGGAATCTCATCGTTTTTCCACTGGACCCTTCATAGACAATAGACAACTTTATGTTTTCTATCTTACGTTTCAAGAGAAATTTTAATTCTGCCTGGGATTTATCGATACATTGTAATAGTAAGTAACGTTTTTCTATCTATTTCCAAAAAATAGAAAAGCTAGAGTAAATACGTAGTTGTTACAATCCTTGCTGATATTTTTATTAAAGCCAGGGTACAAAAAAGCGTTAAAAAGCAAACCCTTCCACATAAAAAGCAACCCTGACACACCACATATTGGAAGGAAAAAGAGAATAAAAATGATTATATTAAAAAATTTTTAAAACTTACAAAGTTTGATTTTTGTCTTATCTTACAGACAAAAATCCAACTTTGTGGGAGATGGAACATATTTTATGTTAGCGTTATCTAAGAAACAAACAAGTACAAATTCCTCCATCATTTGTAAATATAAATCTAATATGCCAAGTATAGAAGTTTTAGATTGGCATTCATTGGTATTATCTATAAATATCTAAGAAATAAAAGAATATAAAGTCAATTTAAAAAACCTAAAATTCTCAATCAATTGCTAAAACAAATTAAATATTTGTCTATCACAAGTAGAGAAATTCATCCTTATACAAAAATATTTATTATTCTAAACAAACCTAGTTTTTTTTTAAATTTGATTTTTTTTCCAAAAGCAATCACCAAAAATCCAATAAGGTATTGCAATTTTTTAACACAAAAACTAAATCAAACAAAATTTTAAAAAATATATTTAATTAACTTTTTTGTGTCTATATTGCACTACGCAATCGTTTGTCAGAGCTTAGTTAAATAGGAAACTAGTTTCAAAAGACAAAATAAACCCATATTATACAGGGTGTACCACAGTTTATCACGAAACTATTAAATTATTTAACACTAGTAAAATATATTTTAAATTCCTTACCGTTACATGCCAACATCATTTTTTGCTTTGTTTGTTAAAGTTGAATGTGACGGAGATCACTTTTTTTATAATACAGGCCGAAGCGCACACCCTGTAACATTTTTAGGATTTTACAAATCGTGACATGGAGGCACACGCACTATTGTAGCAGCTGATATGACGAATAAAAATATAAAGACATTTTTAGGAAAATTTTATTTAAAAATATAATTGTAAATTAGCTAGATTTTTGTCAAAAAATTAAGTTAAAAACATATTTTTAAGACACAAAGTTTTGACTATTGTTTATATTTTTCCGTAAGCTATATAGCTAAGTGGTGTTGGCTAGAGTCCCTGTATGTTGACATATTTGGATATATTAATATATCCAAATATGTCAACATACAGGTACTCTAGACGATATATTAATATATCCAAATATGTCAACATACAGGGACTCTAGTGTTGGCATAGTGCATGTGGCTTTATGACAAGGTTTATAAAAGATTTCACGTTACATGTGAGGTGATAAAGCGTATTCTGTTGCTCTTCAATTTCTGGTCAGGCCACTTTAAATGTTGACCGAAATGCGTGTCTTCGCTTAATATATCTTAGAATATTGTTGCTGTGATGTCACTTTTATACAGCGACATCATTTTATTTTTATTGAAAGGCGTAAAGGCTTCTAATAAAAATAACGGGATGGCGAGATACTAGAAGAAGTATTGAGTCAAGACATGCATTTTGGTCAAGAATAATAAATAAATAAATATATTTAAATCCAATATGGCGACCCGCACATTGCAGTCATTTCTAGACCGTCTTTCACTAAGGCGGACGTGTTTGCAGTGCACTCTTTTTAGAGATAACGGTAAAAAAATAGAGTCAGCCTACAAAAATTTTAGTTTTGTTTATTCAGTTATTTTAAAATTAAAAGCAAACGGCAGTACGTCCAAAAGTATGTATAAAAACTTTTTTATGCATACAGTGAATTTGTTCAAGTCATGCCTTTATGGCTTAATAAAACAAACTGTCGCACTTGCAAGGCGTTTTAAAGTTTAAAGTTTCCTACTAACTTCCACTCCGATTCAAGTTTTTTCAGCTAAAATGCCGTCCAAATCGTAACTTAAAAAGCTGTCCCTACGTCGAAGAACTTTGCTTGTGGTACTTAGACTCGGCCAACTTGTGCGTCGACGCGTCGCCTTCGCCCATTGAAACCTGCAAAGCACCAAATTTTACACACATATTTTTAAATGAAAAGCACATGTAAACACCAAACTGTACCCCGTAGAAAGCTAAAAAAAAACAAGCTTTAACAAAGGGAATTAAAAATAAAATAATTTTGGTGCGCGAAATCATAAATCAAATGGATTCAGCAAAGGAATTTTGTTTACCTTGCATTACACTGTGGTTGGCTCGAAAGTCTTATCTCTGTGGAGTTCCCCTAAGTCTTAATTGTTTCATCTTAATTGAGACTCAGCTGGATGGTTCATTTAGAGATACGTTTTTGTACAGATCAAACAATCAAACTTTAATACTGTTACAATATTTTCCTACTGTATTATTTAACATTTTATTATTCATGCAAAATCTGCGATCGCAAAACACCCAAGCTAACCAGCATGCGATATCGCAAACGCAGGAGCTGCCTGATTCAATGATGCATACCCATCATGGCGTGGAAGAGAGAGGTTATGCTGAAAAATACAAAGCATTAGGGAGAGGGTCAGCCAGTGGCGGCTTGTGCGAGGTGAGGCGCTACATTATAAAAACCAGTACAAACGTTATTCTCATTTTAATCTCTCTAGGTGTTCGTTGACGCAACTAGTTTTAATAGAGAATAACTTGTATACTGGTGTTTAGAATGTACCGCATAACCTCGCCTGCGGCACGAGCCGCGGCTGGGGTCAGCTCCGTACTATGTTGCCAGTTCAACGTGTTAGTATGGAATTCGGTTCATATATGAACCGAACCATTTTTTTCGGGAAATGATTTTCTAAATTCCCTTTTTGGAGGTCGAAATCGGTGTTAACCTAACCTTGGTCAATTAATTGCAAACGTATCCTAAGATGAGCGTGCATGGACAGGTTAGGATAGGTTATTTGAAGGTTAGCTTAACATCGATTTCGACCTCCCAAAAGGAACACAGATGTTGTTTCATATTTGCTATTTGATCTAACTATGCGAAAAGTTATTTTTCGATATCTGTTTAGTTGTGTTTTGCGATCGCAGATGGCGTTTAAATACCACAATTTGACTGTTTGATTTGTCAAAAAATCTCGGACATGTCCCATAAAAGACACAACTGTAAACTGTCAAACTTTGGCTGTTCAATTAGAAATTGAACCTGGGGAGATAAGGCTTTCGAACAATCCATGGTACAGTACAAGAAAAACAAAATGAATTTCTACGATAGGTACGATATTTTGGGGCAGGTTTGTTTTTATACTGTAGTGCTGAAAACCATAACCCTACAAAAAACCTCAAAAATTATATATTATGAAACTAGGTGGCGAAAAATTGGCAGAAAGAGACTTAGGTAAAAAAAAATTATATAGAAGAACTTTGATAGATAATACACATAGTAGAAAAACAAATAGTAAAAATTGCTTTTACTAGAAAACCTATCTATCTATTTAGCCTTCTTCAATCCATCTTTGAACATAGGCCTCCCCCAATATCTTCCACTCTTCTCTGTCTATCGCCGCGCTTATCCATCTAGCTCTCGCGTGTTTCTTCAAATCGTCCGCCCATCTCATTCGGGGTCTTCCCCTACTTCTATTATTTTACCAAGGTCTCCAGTTTACAATACATAATATGCTCCTCTGACATCCCTTACTTTTGTTTTATTTCTTATCCATTCATTTCTTTTTCTATCTGTTAGCTTTACATGTAACATTTGTCTTTCCATGGATCTTTGGACTTTTGTTACCTTATCCTAGTTTGATTTTGTAAGTGTTCAGGTCTAGGATCTATTGGTAAGTACAGGAAGGATACATTGGTTATACACTTTCGTTTTGAGGTACTGCGGATATTTTATATTTTTTAATATGTAGCTTAATTTACTCTTGATTTCAGCTGTTTGGTTTTCTTTTTTTAGTTTAATAATTTGTCCTAGATCGTGATATCTTCATCTGTGTTTGTTATGATTTTAGTTTTAGTGTAGTTCATACTCAGTTTTTAAAAACCTCTTCTAGGGCCTGGTTAAATAGTTTAGGGGATATTTTGTCACTCTGTTTGATACTTTTACTTATGCGGATTGGCTTCGTGCCTTCGTGGATTTTAATTGATTTTGTTGCTTCGCTATATATCTATATCTGTGATCTCTTCGGCTATTAATTAAAGATGCTTTTACTGCCCAGTGCTCAATGCTATCGAAAGCTCTATAAACGCAATATATAGTGGAATGTTGTTAACTGTACTGAAAACTTTTCTTAAGCCGTCAAATTTTGTTGTTAATACTATTGGTCGGAAATACACTTAATTTTTTTTCTGGTTTAAACTGCAAGCCAGTTGTCGTGTTGCTTCGCAACAGGCACAATATTTTTTACGTAACTATTGTTCTAGCACTATCCATTCATTATTTTGGTACTCCTCCTCGAGGTGGAGCAAACATCAGATTAGGATGGTTCAGTCAGTTCATGTCACATTAATCTTGCAAAAATTAATTTCGTAAAATAAAATCTTGTCAACTTTTTTGTTATTTTTTTGTGTTCTACTATACTGTTTTCTATTAAGTGTTTTATACAAAACGAATAATAAATCGTATAGTATAATTTGTACCTAATTGCAATAACGTGATTCTGCTGGTTCATTCTGATATTTTTTGGCGCAAGTTGACATAAGTTAACATAAACAAAAATCGTCATTACAAATAGGTATAAATTTGACTTAATTTTATCAAAACTCAAAAACATTTTCTCTCAAATGTATTTTCTACCAAATATATTGTCTACTAATTGTTTTCCTACCAAATGCATTCTACAAATTGTTTTTCTACCAAAAGGATTTTCTACTAAATGGTAAATTATTTTCCAGCAAATTATTATTTTTTAATAATAAATGTACTTTGTGCCGCCCATGTAAAACTAAAATTCTGCAAAACGGAAAAAATACTAATATAAACATCTACTGGGTACAATTTATTGTAAAATAAAAAAAAACATTTATTGAAGCTAATTCAAAACTTATCCAAAACAAATATTTGAGTTACGTTATTCAAATTTTATTTAATTTTATTGCTGCAATGAGTGAAACTGTTGCGAGATTTGCAACGGCTTTAATAATTAGAATATCCTATTAAAGACTTGGAAGAGATCACCCTGATCCTAAATCTATCTGTTTTGCTAATAGAAGCTACTTTCTACATTTATTACAAAAAAATTATAGGCTAAGTTTTAAATTACGCTGTAAAAAAACACAAAACACTTAAAAAATGCTGAACAAACTGATTGTGCAATTCACTTACCTCCTTTCAGATATTTTTGAAACATTTTTTTTTTGCATTTAAATCACTTATACACTTTAAAATAATATAAAAGCGGAAACATCACTAGTTAAAGTGGATCACTCAATCAGTTCGTTCACAACTTTAAAAAAATCTAAATTACACTATCAAATCAAAAAACATCTAAAACCGGAAAATTTAAAAATTACTACAAAATAATTTGAAAAGAAACACTGAAAAAATAAAATTAGTTTGACACATTTAGGGCGTCGACTTACGAAATATTTATGATTACTACAAAGGACACTTATCGTAAAGGCAACGTAAAGCTTGCTTTACGATGAATGACCTTAGTTACTACCACTTGCCTTAAAACCGTTTGACAAAGGACAGCCTTTGCCAATAGGACAGCCTTTGCCAATGGGGCCGCCTCATTTACCAATAGGACCACGTCATATGCCAATAGGACCGCCCCTTACAGTTTTTTTTGGTCCGCCTTTGACTTCGTCTTGTTACTTTTCACAAGTTGAAATAAAACAAAAAGGCGGCCCTTTGTCCGTTAAAAATACGCCCAAGGATATTTATTTCTGTCACATATGTAGGTAGGGTTACTGGTAATTCGAAAGATTCCTTTGGAGATGTGATAGAGGATGGTATGGAGTAAATTCAACCGTAAGAAAAGTGAATAGTTTTTGAGATATTAAAATTTTACTATTTTTCTCCAAAAGGTAGATTTTAACACCAGTATTTACTAACGGGTCTATACTAGTCTACAGTGCTACAATCCTAGGTCTACAAGTCTAGATCTGGGTTGAAGGTTTAATTTATTTTTCCCGTGAATGCAATAGTTTTTAATATTTATATAAATTGTTCATAAATACCTTGCGATATGGGTCATCTGTTTTTGTTGTAACAAAGATATTATTTCCACACTAAGGTTAGAAATAAGTAAAAATAATATAATATTTTGGTTTAAAAATGGTAGCCAGATTTAAACCTCCAAACGTCACTAGGAGACAAGTTAGCGATGATTAAAAAAGTCTATAGACTTGATACTTAAAGCCGGTCTAAAATACTAAGTTTTAAGGTCTTAGTAAATACTGGTGTAAGTGTTTAAAACTTAGTTTACCGAAAATTTGCTGTACACATTTTTAACCTTGTAACCAGAATACATACTATACACTATGATCTTAAGAGCTTGAAATAAAAGAAACCCGGAAAAAAATTAGATAGTAAATAAATTGTAAATAAAAACTTGTAATTTTGTTTTTATAAAAGTGTACCTTACATTTTCTAGCGGTTATTTTTCCGATAATCTTTAAGCTACACTTGTCAAAATGTTGTTAAAACTTCCTTATTGCCATAGCTAGCTATGGATGCTTGACACGGTTTTGTAATTTTAGAGGAATTGTAAATAAGACCCAATGTAAAAACACGGTCCACCATGTATTTTTTGTCGGCCTTGGTTAAAAATTTGTTGTGTAGTTTGACAAGCCTCGAACTTCAAAAAAAATTAACTGTTACTGGTGCCTGGTTTTTATATAGGTCTTATGGGAGTTCAAATGCTTCTTTTACTATACCTCTAAAATTATAAAACCGTGACAAGCAGTTTTGATAGCATTTGTGTTCTGTTAGCTAGCTATGGCAATAAGGAAGTTTTAACAAAATTTTGCCAAATTAGGTTAAGATTATTGGCAAAATAATCGCCAGAAAGTGTAATACACTATTAAAAAAATGACGACTTTTTATTTACAATTTATGTACTATCTAAATTTTTTTCGGATTCTGGTTAAAACGTTAGAAATCTGTACAGCAGATTTTCAAGAAATTAAGTTTTAAGCCATTAAGATCTACCTTTTGGAGAAAAACAGAAAAATTTAAATATCTCAAAAACTATTATTTTGCATAATGCATATTAGGGTTAAATTAACTCCTTACCACCTCTCTATCACATCCCTAAAGGAATGTATCGAATTGCCAGTAACCCTGTATTTAAAATATTGGATCATATCTATTATGTTTCTGATTTAATAATAACCCATTTTCTATCTGACTAATTTTTGTTTTTATTAGATTATAGGGCAGTTTCTCACTAGAGGCGACGAAACTGATTTTAATGCAACAAGACCGGACGAACTCTGAGGGCACCTAATTTATTAACATGTTATGTCGTGCGGTCTATTATGAAAATGCCTATAACGTCTTTCTTCTGAAATTATGTAAAATTAAGACAGTTTGAACATGTAAAGATAAAATTTATGATATTTGACTTTGTCATCTCAAGGAAACAGTGTCCAGGAACTTGCAGATTAATTTTAATTTAGATATGGCAAGTCTTTATGTTATTGACGGCTTTAAATTACGAAAAGCGACTTTCCTAAATGTGTCAGACAATAGCAGTAGTAACAAAAGAGAAAGGCCATTAGCTAAGCCAATAGGCGGTAACTTTTGGTCATGCTTGGGTCAGTTTTTAATAGTCTTGCGGTGTTTATGCAAATTTAGCAGTTGGTTAGTCTTAAAACGTGCTTTGCATTATTTCTTAGGGAGAATTAAATCTTAAACAACAGTTAAGTTAGTTTTTTTTAAGATTTCGTGGGACTAAAACTTTTTCTTTATTTTAACAAGTTTGTTGCTTAAAATTAAGACGCAAAGCCTCGTCAAAAGTATGTTATAATTATTATTGTAAAAATTATTAAACCAAAATTTGATGTGTAAAACAGTGTAGATTGTCATACACATAATGTTTAAGAAAAATGACACAAAACTAGACCAGAAATTTAAAAGCTAGTCAAATCTTATCTTTACTAGGTATACTTATTGGACAATGAAAACGCAATGAAATTAAGTTTTATCGCTACAATTAAGAACATTCCACTGACACAGCAGAATTTTCTGAAGAGGGACCTAATACTACGTTCTAATACAAGAAATGTTCCAAAATCGTAGAAATTTTTTAAAGATATCTTTAAATATAGGTCATCATGTTTCATTAATAACATTACATAATGTTTACACATAAAAATTATTTTAAAAAAATGGTTTTCGAATGAAACTTCTCTCTCCTTTTTTACATGAAACCACTGCCAGCAAGTACCAAGTCTACATAAAATGGCTGATCAGTTTAGGATACAAATTACTTTTGCTTTAGTTTTAAAATATTTACCATGCTTTGGAATAAAAACCGCATAGTCACGCTGAATTATTATGAATTATATTAAAATATCCAAAATTTATAAACATATTTTGCTTCAAAAAGTAAAAAAAAAATTTGTTAGGTTAGAACTTAAATTAAACCCTCGTCTTAAACACCAGGTCTTAAGATCTTAGTGTAATCAAAGTTTTGTCACAATTTTTGATAAAGCTAATCTCTGTATTACTAATTTATCTCAGCTTTAACACTTTTTATAAACATTGTTTACTGATTTATAGTAAGATTAATGAAAACAAACATCTTTTAAGAAAAATTATTTTATTAGTATCAAAAGTGAGATAAATTGCATGCATAGATAAAAATCACGAAGAAAGAGTTTCGACTTTTGACCACAAAATAAAAAAAAACTTGATTGAACTAACAAGAAAAATTTTAAATTTCTGGTCGTAGTATCTTTGACAATACTCAGGACAAGTGTCACTTTGCACGGATATATGTAGAAATAAATAATTTACCAAGATTTAACAAAAAATATTTTATTTAAAAAGTATATAAGACTGTATGAGTGCAGTGTAATAAGTAATATAAGTAAAATGCTATCCTATACTATTAATAAAAACAAAAAAAAACATGCCAAATATCATATGCCCAAAAAAAGTAAAACACCATCTAAGTAAAAATCATCTAGTAAAAACATCAATAAATCCTACACTATAAATTAATCTTAATCTCTATAACATCAGTCAATTTGGGGGTTTTATGTTTTATATTTTTTTTATATATTTTTTAAACTTTATTTTTAGTAAAATATGAAATTAATAACATAAGAAAATATCCATATTAAAATTAAAAGTTGACAACATTTAACCATGAGCAAAACATTTTCTCTGAAATACAATTCACAACCATATCATTTTTTAATAAAAAATCACAACACATTTTTTTAACGTGCGAATAAAATAATCTCAATATATGGCAATTGGTTTCGTATATATATACAAAAATACTTAAAACATTTTTTTATCAAATTTGTGGTTGAAGCTTATTTTAAAAAAAAGCGGTAACCTAATCTTAAAATTGCATCCAAATCTAAGGACTGATTTTTAAATCAGATACATATATAGTTTGGATTAACTCTCGGGGTTACAAAACAGTGCTACCACGAACACTATTTATATTTTGAGCTGTGGTAACATTATGGATTAACCACTAGAAAATACCAGGAAATTAATTAAGTTTGGATTGTAGCGTGCAAAAGGAAAATAGAGTAAATCATAAACGTTCAGAATTGCACAACTACAACAGAATTACACGGGTCGAATAAATATCAGCTGGACTTGTGATTGATGTCATTTGATCACGTTTTATTGCTCCATCACAAGCGATCTAGAGAATTTGAAAAAATCTGAAAAAGATATTTGTGTCAAATGGTGTAGACAAATGAAGAAATACTTCAACAGACGTATTAAAAATTTATAACGGATAAGATTTTAGGTAAATTTAAGTACTTAGTTTTGTCATTAGGAGTTATTGTATTTCTTAGACAATATAAACCATGTTCTACTATGGCTGCTACTATGCAAGCAGCAAGAAATCAGCTGTTAACTGTATGTGTGTTTTACGATGAACCAAATTCTTTATTTGTTGGTACCCAAACGGTCGTTGTTTTCCGAAAAAATTAGTCATGCGGCAACAGCGCCTTTGGTACAACCATTTGCTTGTCGGGAGAAATAAGAAAACGACAAGGCGTTAGGCGGCTCCTAGACTAGATTGAATGACCCCTTCAACTCAAACGATCAATATTTATTGTACAATAATATTGACAGCATATATTTATTTATTGTACAATAATATTGCCCAATAATAACTCTATACAACTCAATAAGAAAATATAGAAAAAAAAATTAAACTCGTTCAATCTTTTGCCCAACCATTGTGCAACCTTCAATGCTAAGCCTAGACGGTCAATACTATTGCGCAATTCGCATTATTGGGCAATATTATTGACCGTCTAGGGCCGCCCTAGATGGATCACTCCTCACTATGTAGCCAGTTCTCCTTTTTAATATTGATATATAGGATGTAATTATATTTAACAGGTTTATATTGCTATTGGCGCGGCGGCAAAAGTCACGATACTGCAATGTACAAATTTTGACGAATTTAAAAAAATCATTAAAAGCATTAAGCTATTTTTTATTACTAAATGCAAATTTGGGTGCGTGCGCAGCCCCGTCGGGTCGTGGCGCATGCACCGTTGCCATTTATGCGAAGTAATATTCTCTCCCTGAAAAACTCTCGGCTCGCGAAAAACGAAGTCTTCATCGGTAGGTTTCGTCTCAAGCAAAATGGAAAATACGTATGTTATTGACAATTAGTTCAAATGCATGCATTATGATTGTATGTATGTTCTTTTATTACTAGGTCGGCTCAAAATATAAATAATGCCGCTCGCAACTATGCTTCTTACACTAGTGTTAACGTAATACAGGTGTATTGATTAACCTTTTTAATTTTCTAGAGCAATATTGTAGAAGGTTGCAAATTATGAAGGGAGTCTAAAACATATTAATTTTTGAGACCAAAACAACACTTGATGGTGTATATACAAAAATGGAATGGAAAATGACGTATCCAATACCTTCCGAAAGAAAAGAAAAACAGAATAAGGCTACTTCCAGAATTTATATATAATTTTTCCTTAAAACCTGTTTTTAGGTTCGACCAACAATTTTTTTATGATTTTAATACCTTCAATACGTTTTACACTTATAACAGTGTTAAATTATGAATATGTGACTAATAATCACTACATTTTGAGATATGGAATGTTTAAAGGAATGGACATGTAATATTATATACAAAAACTTTGCTACAACAGTGGGTGAACAATTTTTTTGGTAAATGTCATGTAAATAAGCTGATTATTTTATAAAATATTGATTGTGTAAGCAAGTTGGATGAGTTTTGGTTCTTGTTACCAGAAAGTTAAAAGAAATCTACCACTTTTGTGGTAGTCAAATTGAAGTTTTAGTTAGGGTAAGTAACTTGGATATGGATAGAAACAATACATAGGTATGGGGATCAGAGTATGGATGTTATTTTAATTCTTGACTAAGCTATAAGGATTAATCTTGTTTCTATTGATCAGCGTACCTTAGGACAGGCAGAGGAGTGGGCGGTAATGAAGACATTTCTGAAAGTGGTGTATTAGAAAAAGAAAATCTATGAACAGCAATTAAAAGAGAAGGCGTTTATCAATTAGTATCGACTCTGAAGGTCGGTTGTTGTGTGATGGTGCTAGTGAACGGACTGGTATCTGTTAAAAGCCTGGGAACATTATTAGAAGCAGCAATTAAATTTTCTTTGACCCGAGCGTGGTATGGAAAGAGTACTGGTCTTATATTAGGAAAAGGAGTTTGGAAAGAAATCCTAATGCAGGCATTTTTGAAGATAATACACCACATTGGGTGAAAATTTCAAGGGAAGCAACCAAAAGAGAGATTTTATCAATTAGTATTGACTCTGGAGGTCGGTAGAAATTCACCCGATTCACTCAGCATCAGGGGGAGGCGAAGGGGACACGTTAAGGGGTGCGTCTTCTTGAAGTCACGGTAGAGCTGGAACTATTTCATTTACACCAGCAACACCAATCATTTGCTGGGAGTACATTTCCATAGAAATATATCTTATATTGGCGGTAATAGCTCGGAATCATGGCGCAACCTTGATTAGGTTGACAAGGATAATTTAGAGGAGATACAGACATATCTAGCATGACCAATGCACATGGGATAGTAATAGTAACCAATTTGTCCGGGATAACTTACCATCTGAGGAGGCGCAGAGTAATTTCGATCTGAAAAGTCTGAATACATGTGGGGATCATAGTGGTTGTGATGTGGTACTAGTGAACGGGCTGGTATCTTTTAAAAGCCTGGGAACATTGTTAGAAGCAGCAATTAAGTTTTCTTTGACACGAGGGTGGTAAGGAAAGAGTACTGCTCTTATATTAGAAAAAGCAGCATGGGAACAATACACCACATTGAGAAAAAAATTCAAGAAAAGCAACCAAAAGACAGTGTTAACCAATTAATATTGACTCTGGAAGTTGGGAAAAATTCGCCCGATTTACTCAGGGGGAGGTGGAGGGGGTACGTCAAGGGGTGCGTCTTCTTGAGGTAACGGTGGAGCAACAATCTCACCCACACCAGCAACCCCAATCATTTGCTGAGAGTACATTTCCATAGGAAACATGTTATATTGGGGATAGTAGTTTGGATACATGGCGTAAACTTGATTAGGTTGACTGGGATAATTTGGAGGAGGTACAGACATATCAGGCATGCCCATAGGGTAGTAATTGTAACCCATTTGTCCGGGATAACTTTCCATCTGAGGAGGCGGAGGGTAATTTGGATCTGGATAGTCTGAATACATATGGGAATCATAGTGATTGTTATTTTGATTTTTGACATATGTATATGGATTCTTACTTCTATTGCGCATGCGTGGCAACCTGGCAGCCCTAAGAAAGGTCCTGGGTGGAGGACGGTAGGAAGGTCTTGTATCTAGTAAAGGCCTGGGAATATTATTAGGAGCAGCAGTTAAATTACCTTTGACAGGAACATGGTAAGGAGGAGGTTCTGCTTTTACATTAGGAGAAGCAAAGCAGGGACTGGCCGGTAAGGGAGAAATTTTTGGAGGCGGTGTATTTGGAGTAGAAGATCTAGGAGAATGGGCTAAAAGAGGAGGCGTAGCGGGGGTAAGAGGTCTATCACACCTAACTACCACTTCTTGAGCATTATTACTATCAGTATCTGGTGCGAAGCTAGTTGTGCTAACGACGTTACTATTGATACTATTGTCTACGTTGGAACTATTTAACATATTGTCGACGTCACTCACCTTTGTGTAAGAGTGACGGCCATTCTGTTTCGATGACGAAGAGTGGTGGCTGGATTTAGATACTTTTAATGGGGGGCTCTGCGTTGTGCCCATGGGTGACGAGCGGTCGCGTTTGCGACTAGAACTGACAATTAGGTCAGCAGAACCAGAGCTGCCTATACCGCTTTGGCTGCAGTTGGCGATCATTTCCTTGGGGATTTTAATTTTAAGACCTAGCAAGAAAAATATGGTTTTAAAAATATTCTTAAGAAGTCTGCAGTCAAAAATACGAAAAAATAAAGGATGTTTGAGAAAACGGATAATTTAAATATTAAAAAAAAACAAGGTAAAGTTAAGATTACGGTAATTTTTTCTATTTTATTTATATTGTTTTAAAAATTAAATATATTTATTTATTAAGATTTTTTTAAATAAAGTTAGATAATTTTTTTTATAAAATAAGTTTTATTCTTTATTTATACCTTTGTTTTTCTCTTCTAATTTTTTAAGATGTTATCACAACCCTTTCTTTTTTTAAGCATTCTCTATCACCCATTTTAATGCGATTCATTATTTACAAACCAAAAATGGTGAGATGGGTCTAGCCGAAAAACGAGGAAAAGTGGTAACCATAGTTTGTTTTATTCTCCTGTACAACGAGTAGCAAGGGCTTCAAACAATATTTATCATCACCAAATATAATAAATAATGTAATTTCTTACCTCCGCCACTCGTTTGCGGTAAAGAATCGACGATCCTCTCCTTAGGTATCTTAATTTTCAATCCTGCATCAGGCACATGCTGGATTTTGTCCTTTTGAATCTTTATCTTGATTGGTTCACTTAGTGACGGAACAGCTGGAGCAACTTCTACAGCTGAAAGAGAAAATGATTGCAGTTTTGGGTTTGCCTTTAACCAAATTTCCTTTCTTATGTTATGTAATTTTTTTTAAGGTAAGCAGAGGTTGGAATCGGAATCGGTCGGTCTACTCATCTCTTCTATTTTATTAGTTCTGTCTCAAATTACGAAATCGAGGAAACTCAAACGGTGTATGATATTTGACGGCATGGTGAGGTAAATGTAAGCTAGGCGTAATGTCAAGCGGTTAACTGTCTATGGCTAGCCGTCGGTTGTTTTTTACTAGTTTGTGAAACTGTCGTAATATTTTTCAGTTTTTTTGAGGGGTTAAACTTTAAATATTTTTATTTTCTTATATAAAACTTGATCTTTTCACAAAAATAAAATATAGGTCAAATATTTTTTTTCTTGAATATAAGTTTACTAAACTAAGTTACAAAGAAGGCATTTTCTCTCTTATCGGCGAGTTTTCTCACAACAAATATCTAGGACAATTTTTTACATAAAAAATTAAAGGGCTAAGAAACTTCGGAAAAAACCAAGATAAAAAATAAGTTGAAAGGATAGGTTGAAGACATAGTCAAAAGACAAAAATAATAAAAAGTTGTGCTCAAATCCTCAAAAGGGGAGTAACACTAGCTCGTATACTACCCCAGAGTTTGGTGTAGAAGGCCGAAACTTTCAAGATAAAAAAAGGTTATTCTTTTAAAATAGTCCTTTTTTGAGACCCTTTTAGATAGATTACATGTCTTGTAGTAGTTTCCAAAAAGGAAAGTGGGAATATTTTTGCTTTAAAATAAAAACATAACATATATAAATGCAATTTTACATCATTTTTAAAGAACCCGAAGAAAACAATCCGGCAACATCGAATAGCTTGTATTATTTACCGACAACTTATTATCTATGGAAAAAAATACTAATGTTTAATTTTTTTTTCTAAATGAATTTTTTTCCTCAATTCTTTTATCAAGTTTCTGCTTTACAATGGAGATATCTACGATTTTAATAGGACTATATTTGCGCATTTATCGTAACTAAAGTGTTTACCAGGAACTTCGGATTTTCTATCCTTATGTCTGTGCTTCTCCTTGTCTTTGTCTTTATGATGCTTTTTCTTTTTCTCTCTATCTTCCTTGGTCTTGTCCTTGTCTTTGTGCTTATGCTTCTCCTTCTTCTTTTTACTCTTGTGGTGATGATGCTCCTAAATAAAAGTTAAGAATAATACATTGATAGGTAAGGTACATTTTTAGATGTGTGCATAAAAATGCTAATATTATTTAGACTGGTGTGAACAGAATCCTATTGGCTTATGAAGATCTTCTCCTAGCCACTTTAGGAACCATGTATAAGACGTTCCCTTAAAAACATTTCTGTATCTAAATAATTCGTTAAGTAAGGATATCAAATTAACCGTGCGGAAAAAAAAATTGTAGTTTACTTGAGAATTTAATTATCAAATGCAAAAAAAATGCAGAAATCCTATTTTTGATAACGAAAGTTTAATATCGTAACTTTATTTATCCTAGTATATTTTCATGATAGACAAAAATCTAGTTCGCTGATTCTGAAAAAAGTTATGATAAAAAAAAGCAATAAATTGTCCGCCCTTGCAAAATTAAAGATGACGATCATGAATAAAGTTTTAGTTCTCTAAAAGTTTAGTTCTGAAAAATAAAACATATCATTTGTGATGATGGAATAACTCCTTTTAAGAACTTACCTTTTCTCTTTCTTTTTGAACCAAGCTAGTGTCAGGCTGGTCGCTGTGAGAAGTTGCCAACAAACTGGTTGCAAGAGTAGGTGCCTCTTTTAATAAATTGCTAATAATAGTCGGGTTTGTCTCCAGACCATTGACGATTGTTCCTTGCGAAAGTCCCAGCCCGGAATCCTGCGATTTTGAAGAGTCCATTGAATCGCGCTTAATTTCGGATTTGACGGGAGAGATAACTTCTTTTTTCACCTAAAATTTTAGGTGCATGAACTATATGTATTCAGTGTTATAAAAAATAATGTGTTATATTGTAATGGGAAATAGTACTACTAGTACTCTGTAGCATAATACATGTTTTACATGTAAAACCGATTGCTAGAGGTAGATACATATGCATGCCAAAAATTACTTATGCACAAACAAAATCATACAATCATATGTTTATGTTTTTGTGCATTAAGTAATTTTTGTGGTTCACATTTTTAATTTTAATCTTTTAGTTACTGTTGTTTTATTTTTTAAATTTAAATATTAAGGCCTGATGTCATTTGTAACTGGCTAGTTAATATATTTATGTATCAGTATTTTTTAACTGAGACCAACTGAGACAAGTGACTTTGGGCCCTTTTTCTTAAAAATTGAAATTTGAGAATAATGGACTTTTTAAAATTTTTCATAGTTTAGAATTAGATTTTATACAATACAACCCCCGAATTTTGTGTACTTTATTCGCAGTCAGTTTTGAAGCTGGGATGTGATGTAAATTTTTGATTGATACTATTAATAGTCAGTAAATCCAATTCCTGACAGATGGAATTTGGCCGCAATTTCTTTCTTAAATTTTTTGGTATGAGAATTCGCAGGTCAATCGGAAGTAACTTTTGTAAGAATATTTTGGCATCGTTAAATAAACAAAATTGAATTTTATATTATAAACCCAGGGCTAAAGCGGTACTTTCTAACCCGAAGCGAAAAGTACGTAGCACGACAGAAGCCACTTGGTTAGAGAAAACTAAAAATATAGAAAATTATGGAATTATGTCAGTTATGAATCGAAAAAGAAACTTTCAATCCTAAATTGTTTTAATACTAGAGATAAAAAGTAACATTTTAGGCTTTTATTTTAAATATTAAAAGCACTTTTTATTTCCTAAAATTTACTAACCTTCTCTGGAGTAGGAACATTGACAGTAGTGTCCCTCATAATATTTTCAAATCCTTCAACCTGATCGATTTTCTTTAATGTAGGGCGAAGCTCAGCCTCAGTTGAACTGCTTGAATATGTCCTGTAAAAGACAAAAATGAGGAAAGAAGACACAACTACAGACAATTTACCAGCTCAATTAGGTGGGCACCAAGATACTCGAAGTCATTTGCTGCATGGGACAATCACAACTCATTCAGTCTCACATTCATATTACATGAAGACTCAGTGGTCCGGCCCATTTTCATTTCTCAATTAAGGATTTAATTTTGACTGAAACTCTTTAACAAGCCCAAGAAATATAAAACAATATTTTTTATTTAATATGTAGGTATTTTATCACTTGGTTTTATAGTACAGCACATGTACATCAACAAAAATTCTAAGAATATTACTGTTTTTTGCCAAAAATGCCACGAAAACAAAAAAAAACATCGAAACTTACACTTAAGTGGTAGAAATTCTAGCCATTACACTAAGTGGAAGAAATGTCAAATTAAGTGGAACTTTGACAGCACTCGCAAGTTCTTAACTCAAACAAAGTGGAACTTAAGTGCTAGGTGAGAAAGTGGCCCTATATCTCCAAACTATCGAGCGTAATTACACAAGTGGTTAAAAACTCTTGATAATTTTATATGCATTGTACAAACCTTGAAAAGGAATAAATGTGGTTTTTACTAATTCAGTTGATAGGAAAAGTTTTTGAGGTTAGATTACATAGATAGCGTAATTACTAGCGAATTTTATGATGACGAAATTTACTTCAAGGGATTTTCCTCTCTCAGTCATTGTGAGTGCAAATAAAATATAGAACGTTTGAAATAAAGCAACTTTAATTTATTGGTAATATGTTTTTGGTTTTTTTGGTAGAACAATTTTATGAATATTAGTTTTAAGAGTTTATACATATATACAGGTACGTTTCTCAGTTAGAAGATTAGTTATAAAATTCTTACCTTGATTTGTGCATATAACCGGCATTACCAGGACTCTTAATAGGTGATAAGGCAGCTGATAATGTGCTGTGCGATATGGGTTCCTTTTTAATGTCGGCCAATTTTTGATGTGGTGGTGTGCTGTCTGGCGAGAATAAGCTTCTTTTTACTACGGGTTGTTGAGGGGTGGTTGGGACAATCTAAATGAAATGAAATAATTGATTGATTATTAACTAGGTTATTAAGAATATTTTCACTTTAAAGAAAGTTTATCGAGGCTTAAAGTCAAACGACCAAGCAAATAGGTTTTACAGGCAAATCCTCATTGATAAATGTAGTTCGGAGACGCAACGTTTCTGCCTCATTCTTCTGTCTACGTCACGACGTCAAAATTCGCCTTAAAACCTAGGCTACCCTTACCGAAGCTACAAATTGACAGATGGTCTCTCTTCAGTAAACACCATGTTTTATGTATCTTTTTTAGATACCCACATCTTCATTCCATTTTATGGTTATGCTTTGGATGAATGAAGACTTATGAGGCATAAACCCACCGTCTCCAATAAATATTTTTGCTATTATTAGAATCTGAATTAAAGCATATATCATGCTAGGAGTAATGTTGGACAAAAGTATATTTATAGACTTTTTTCTTTAAAAAAAGTATACCCAAAATAGTAAAGCCTTACGTTTAATATCTAACCTAAACCTCTGCTGAATCTAATTGTAAGCAGCACAAAGGCCCCATTTTCGTTATATTCGAAAACAAGAGTCCTGTGTTACTAGTTTAGTTTTGCAAGTTTAGTTTAATTGGAGTATCCATTGAATAGGTTACCCAACCCTGAAACTTGCTTACAAGTTTATTTACAAAGCCCTTTTTGTGGGTCGCGGGAACTATGGTTTTGTTAAAACGAGTCAATTTATTTAAATATATTTTTACATGTTTTATTACCATATAGTCTATTTCACCCTTTTCTTACACTTTTTGATATAATTATCTCGGAAAAAACACTAATTATTTTTCTCTAAAAACTGGTTTTGATAGGTCCCATTTAAAGATAGAAAGTTGGCCCCTTTCCATAGGATGCCACAACAAAATTACCCCCAGAATGTATATCCTGGAAACTTTGGGAGAACCGCATTCGGAGTTATTTTGGAAGATTTTTTTTTTATTTTAGTCGGAAAATGTATATTTTTTAGGTAAGCAAGCCTGAATATAGAAACATATCTAAGAGCCTTTATTTAAAACTTTAAAAAGACGTAAACAAATTTAAAATAATTTATTTAAAAATAGTAGGTCACTAATAAAAAAACGAAAAAAATTATTTTTGTCCGATTTTTTAATTTATGTATATTAAATTGTACGCTTTTGAGTGTTGGGCTTGAAAGCGTATACTTAACTTAGCAAGGGTGTCACATTGACGAAGTAGTGTTCTAAAGAGTCCCATAAGGACGAAACAGTTAACTGTCAACACTTATTAGGTGTACATTATAAGCCCTAACAAGTAAATGTTCGGACAGGATAATATTTGTATAAAAAAATTATTTTTGAAATTCATGTTTAAATTTGATTAATTCCAAATAACTAAAACCAAGTATCTCAAACAATATTAATTTCGTACATCGTTTATAGATTTATTTGTCAAATTTGCTGACAACTTAATATTCGGACGAGTTAATTAAATATGACAACGAAATGGGTTTGGTTGAGAATGGCAACAAAAAATTGATTATAAAAATGGCACGCGGGATACCAACAGATAAAAAAGTAGGTGAAATAATAATTCGACAGTATGCTTCCGGAAAATTCAATAAGAAAGATTGCTGAAGACCTACGAATTGTCAACGATATTAAAAAATACGGAGAGACGGGAAACATTGATATTCGTGATGAAAGTTCTGGAAGACCAAGAATTGTGACAGCAAGAAATAGAAGAATCCTTGTTAAAATCTGCGAAAACCAGAGAAGATGTCTTTGAGGAGATATTCAGACACACTCGAAGCAAGAGCAGGCATACATGTATCTAGAGAGTGTTTTCGACAGTGGATACACAAGCGCTGTTATGGATTTTATAAGGTAAATCGCCACCCCCGGTATCTAAAGCTGAATTACTTATTTATTTTTAAGTTTGATTGGATTTTGACTTGATTGAATATTTTAATTTAATTTATTTGTGAAGGCTAAAGAAAACTTACAGCGATCCGAAGCTTTCCATAAAGATTGCATTAAAAGAATCGTAAAATTTCCTCAAGGAGTTATGATTTGGGGTTGTATGTTAATCAAAAGGTCCAGGCAGGTTTGACTTCGTAGATGGTACCATAAATCTAGAAAAATATCAAGATATCTTGGAATGAAACCTATTGCCAAGTTCAAGGCAGCTTTATGGAAATGAAAAGTTTATTTTTCAGCAAGATGGTGCGTCATGCCATTTAGCCAAACATAACAAAAAATGGTTTGGGAATAATGACATTCAAGTTTTATCATGGCCGTCACATGAAAAGATCATTGAGAAATAGCCCCCAGCGAACTATTGCTGCAAGCAAGGCTAAATTCCAGCAGAATACTGTAGAACCTTAGTAGACACTATGCCAAGAAGAATTAAAGCAGTGATAGTTCCGAAAGGTGATGTTACGTCATATTAATTAATTTTAAACTAAAGTGGTCCGAAATTTTTTTGTCGTTAAATTTTGTGGTTTTATTGTTTGTTTTTTGTTAAATGTAAGTATAATAAGTTTGTGTTGAATGAAAGTATTTTTTAACGATTATATCTTTCTCTTAAAAGAGTAACAATAAACGAATCCAGTGGAAAAAGAAAAAATAAAATCTATTAAGATAATACAAATCTTATAATTTATAAGGTGTCGTTCGAATATTTAATTGCTAGGGCTCGTAGATCTTGGACCAGCGTGAGGTTTAGCTTTCGAGCTACCGACGCGGGGGAAAATACGAGAGAAATAAAAAACCGCACTTTTTTTTACGGGTACTAAATTTTACGTTTTCTAGTATTAAATACTTTTGTAAAAATACATTTTTAAGAAATTCAAATATATGATGCCTATAGTTTTTAAAATGCCTTAATCAATTACTGTAAAATTTTTCTTACCAAACGACGCAAAACAATTAAGGTCTGAAAGGGTTAAAAAACTTACCTCGGCAACCTCCTGCTTAACCTTGACGTCATGTTTCTCCAAGGAAGATCTTGAACCGCCCAAATGAGCAGCGCTGTTGCTGTCTCCATTGTTGTGGTAGTGGGACTTCTGGTTCATCATCTGGCTAGAATGTGGTTGCTGATCACCAGCTTGACTACCCCCACTCGACTTGTACGGGACGGATTTGCCATGGCTGTCCATAGCTGTATTGTAAAAAAACAATAACTGTCACTGATCTTTAACACTGAAAAATCTGAAATTGTGATCTAGCCCTGACAGATCGATGGACATCTAGTATATGGGACTGTCTGAGGAACTGTCACGATCAGCTGGAATTGCTTATAAAATGGTTGCTGGATGACATATCATGGAGTTTTTTTGCCGCCCAGTGTTGTTCTTTAACGTTTTTTAACAGTTATAAGAGTAATTCCAAGCCAAATCATCCAATGGGGGTAGCCGCCATGTCACGAAAAAAATCCAAATTTTGATAACATGTATTACTGTCCTTAGGAATACCAAATTAATAAATTTTAATTTTTAATGTCGCCTCCTGTATTTTACAGACAACTTTAAAGGTAAAATAAAGATGAAAAACAGTTGCGACCATAATTTTTTTTATTTTGATTGTATTAAATCTAATGTAAAAACAAATTTGACGGAAGAAATCTTTAATATTGGTTGGATGATCCTATACAGAAAAAAAAATAACCTCACTTTTTTGAGATCGCAAAAATAGTTTTAAAAAAATAGTAATTTTATGATTTTCTCAATTTTTAATTATTTACACCGGTGCGGAATATGATCCATCAAAAAAAAATCTATGCGCACATTAAAGCTCAGTGGCTTGACTATCATACAAGGTAAAAGAAAAATTTCTAGGTCTATTGGTTTCAGCAAACTAAATTTTTAAAAATTGGAAAAACCGCAAAAACCTCATAATTGGCAACTTTTGTCTATTGAAACTTCGCTTGTAGCTTGTTTTACTTGACAATGTATCAATTATATAAAAGTTAAATAAAAAAGTTGGGTCTATCATTTTAACATCAACTTTTAGGCTATTTGGTTAAAGCATGTAAAAAATTAAATTTTTTAATTCGGTCGCAAAAAGAAAAAAATTATATATAAAAATCATTGTCAGGGGGTCTTATTTATACCCATATACTGTTTCGCGTGACATCCTAATTTGTGGGTTCAAGTACCATCTTCGTACTCTGTTGGATTTTTTTTTTTAGTTTTAAGAATAAATTTTGGGTGAGGCACTGACATTAATTAGTTTGTCTCTTTGGTGAATGAAATGGTTCAAGTTTAACAGTGGCGTACGTAGGAGGAAGGGGGCTTGAGACTTAATCCTTCCAAAGCCATTGAATAACTTCTCCTAAAGATTTAAGTTTTCTGAAAGAAGAATAAAATGGTTTTGCAGGACTTTGCTTTTACTCAAGCCCCCTCTCCCAACCCCCTTGGAAAATTTCTGCATACGCCACTGGGCATTAAAAAAAAACTAAGTACAAAACTAACGCATGGTAAAAGCCCACGTGATGCGTTTGGAGGTACTGTGAAACGATTTGTTTTACATTAAAATCTCAAACAAACAACAACTGGACACCATTCTTTCACTCCTCTGGATGATTTAACTATAGATGATAAATTTACTTCAAGCTCAGAAAAAAAATTTGTTCGGTTTCTGAAATTATAGAACTCAACTTCTTTTCCGATTTTTTAAATATGACAGTAGGTAACTACTAAAAAAGTAAATAAACTTTTAAAAAAATTTGTGTAGGGACCTTATGAAGAGAGTTTAGATCATAATTTATTGAACAGTGCTCATATAAATAAACTTTACCTTCTGATAACCCTTAATTTGCAGGGGCGGATCTAGAAACTTTATTTTAGGAGAAAATATCATAATAAATATTTCACAAAACTATTTTGCATAGTGACCAGGAGGTGTGTTCTATGTGTCAAAACTGAGTAAAGTTTCAGATTTGTGGGGGCATCCCCCCCCCGTAGATCCACGCCTGTAATTTGTGATGCAATTTAACATCACTAAAAATATTAAAATAACAAAAAAATGTGTAGTGACCTTAAGGATTACAGACCCAGATTTTTTATTCTTGTTTTTAAAAGTATATGATGATATATGACAGTGAAAAATTTACCCTCCTTGATTACCACCAGCACCCCGATAGACTGGGTCATTTTTGATGCTGAAGTTGAGGGATTTCCCAGACATTCTTAACTTCTTCGTGGAACTCCAAGGTAACGTCTACTTTTTAAATATGTTTTATACAAGGAAGATATAGTCCTTGAGTATAGCTTTCCAACACTGTATCAAAAATTTAAGAAAACATTAAATTTATACCCCAAAAAAATATGAAAAAAATTACTCTAATTAAGCCTGTATAAAAGATTTTGCTAAACATCACATTTTTTTGAAAACTATTTTTATACATGTTTTCAAAATTATTATTAGGTTATTTGTTTTTAGGTGCTGTTTACTATGAGCATAATTTTTTTTTAAAGTCCCATTTTGACTGTTTTTAGACTTTTCAAATGTGTGTACAACATACTAATTAAATTTAAAAATCTAAAATTGTGCAAAAGTGGTTAAGCATAAGCTGTTTCATTTAATAAGCATGATTAAAGAAAAAAATAAAATGTCACGGCAACACTTTATTTGTAAATTGGATGACTTGGCGTGGAATTACTCATAAGTAGTTTTATCGGTTGAAAATAATGTTTACTATTCTGACAGAAAAATCTTTTGATAATATTAGAAACTTTAAAAAACACTAGACCAAGGCACAAACCACTGCATCACTTATCACCACACAGGATTTAAAAACTAGTCTTCAATTTATTTTTAATTCATAAAACTATGTAAGTAAAACTGATAAAAAATGTAAAAAAATAACAGTTAGCGGCAGAAAAAGCCATTGTATGCCCTTCAGAGTCCATTTTAAATCGTTGATTAGCTGTTTTGTTAGACAGCCCAATATTTTGTTAAGAAAGCTGTCAAATATGTCATAAAAGTTGAAAATCAAATTGATATCAAAATGACAATTTTTATTGCTTCATTACATTATTAAATTGTAAGTAACATAATAGTCTCATTTTCATTAACCTCGAAAACAAGAATCCTGTGCTACTATTTTAATTTTGCAAGATTGGTTTAATTGGAGTATCCATTGAATAGGTTATCCAATCCTGAAACTTGCAAACATATATGAGTAATATAAGGTAAGGTAGGATAAACGTAAGTAAACTTAAAACATTTTTTTGGCAAGACGGTACAACGTTAATTTTGGTAAAATTGAACAATATTTTGATCATATAAGCGCCTTTAAAAAAATACAGGTCATCGCCTTTAAAAACCGAAGTGTACACTTACCTAATAAAGGCGACTTGGCTTTCTGACTTGAGGTAGAATTCATGCTACTAATACTACTATTGCTTTTGCTAGACTCGTAGGCGGAGCTGAGATGTTTCTTGATTTGCTCGTCGTATTTGCCTCTTGAGTGTTCCGGCTTCGGAACCTGAAAAAATATATTTTTTACGAAACAAGAACGCATTTTTTAAAACTGAATCTTAATTTTATTGTTTTTCTGATTTTTATCAAGCCATTCATTTATTTGAATTTATTATTTATTTACCGAACATGCCATTTTTATGCCATGAAGTTTTTATCGTTTTTCACATTTGACAAATAGACCCTTTCAGACAAGTTCGGTTATTTTAAAAAGCGGAATTTTTTAGAAAGTTTTGTTTTATTTGCTGTATTAAGTGACAAACTTACTCGTAATAATAAGAAAAGCCAAGAATGGTTTTATGCGGTACATTGATCAAATATTTCAGAAAAAAATATGTAAAAAAAAGTTTCTATAGGACTTTAAAATAACTTTTTAATGAAAACATGTCGAAAAGTTTTTTTGAATCCGTTTAGTTTCATTGTTAAAAAAGGCAAAGAAAAAGATAGAATAAGAAAGCAATAAAAATACACTTATACTTAAAAAGACATAATTTTATGGTAAACTAAAGTAAAGTCTTAAAAAGGTGTATTGTAACCGTCTTTTTTTCTCCCGCCTCACCCAATAACTTTCATTATTTAAATACTATACTAACCGAAGAGTTTTTAAGATATTTAAGTTAAATGGCGCACAGTGTATTAGTGCTACAATATTAAATCCTTCATAGACCTATTTAGAGTGTGGAGGGAAATAAAGTTTAAGCATAATGGTTATGAAAGGCCGTAACCGCTCTAAGATCCCATTAAAGTGCAGAAACTCTAAACTAACGGTTGCCTTTAAACTTATGAGAAACCAAGATAAATACGATTAAAATCTGTTAAAACCATTGACTTCTATACCCTACGGGTAGACCCGGCATGGGCCAAAATTGCCATTATATCAAGCTTTTATCGCAATTGACCAAATACAAGTAAGAATTTAATGAGCAAAATAGGGATAAAAATAGAATTTCGGTTTGGTGAGTCCGGAAACATGCAACATCGCAAAAATATTCTATTTGCTTGTCTTGGATAAAAAAGGGCAGTGGCGGCGCAAAATAAAAATTTTGAATTCCACTAGAATTTTTTTATCAACAATTTTCTGTTTGAATAATAACTAATTCATGAATACTTACTTGTGTGTGTTTACAAAATTCTCTTCAGTAAAAAAAAAGAGTAAAAAGAATTTCTAAGCATGCTAAGTGCAGTGGATGTATTAAAATTATTGTTTTCATCTTAGAACTTTACAAATGTTGTACCTTCCAGGTAAAATATTTTCTTTCTTTGAACAAGGGTCTTCTTCAACTCTTCTTTTCTTGGGTGGACTACAAGTTATGCTCGAGTCAGATGAAATTTCGGAACTAAAAATTTCAATTCGGAATGGGACAACCGGGCGCCGGGCCAACTCGGCGCCGCCAACAGGGCGCCACGCCGGGCCTAATGAGCGCCGGGCCAACTCAGCGCCGGACTATTTTTTTTTCGATAAAATGTGCAGATAAAAACAAAATAAATATGTTATTTATACAAAACTTTCAACATCTATTAAGTCGAGTGTTGAAATTTGGTAGGTGTAGTGTTCTGCGACTTGAAACACCGCCAAGTTCCATATTCGATACATATCGATGCATAAATAAGAAAGTCCGCCATTTTGGATGCGCCATTTTAATTTTGTTTTTCATCTGCACATTTTATCAAGAAAAAATATTTTAGTCCGGCGCCCAGTTGGCTCGGCGTCAAGTTGGCCCAGTTGGCCTGCCGCCCAGTTGGTGGCGCCGAGTTGGCGGCGCCCAGTTGTCCTAGACTGCAACACATTTCAGGGGTCTGGTACGTTTTACCACCTTTCTTAAAACTACGAAGTTTTTTGAAAAATGATAATTTAAGACCATTTTATAGTGATTTCTAAAAAAAAAATTGCGGACTATCGTTGATTTTGTTAAAAAAATTGAAATTGAAACATTCTTAAAACCCCATTAAAACCCATACAAATTGCTACAAAAGAAGCATTTTCTCATTTCAAACTGAAACAAAACGGTCCCTGACGTCTATCAGCTGTCAACAAAAACTTGAAATAACTAAGGTCACTGATCGAAATCGGGTCAGTTTTTTGGTCCTTTTATGAAAATGCACAATTTTTAAAAAAGCATGAAATTTAAAACAAAATCAAGAAAATTATGATTCCTACATTTTTACAAATAAAAATTAGTTTAATTGAACATTATATCAATTTTTATTCCTTAAAACACTAAAAATTAATAATTATTTACTTTTTTAAAATTTATCGAAGGTCTAACTGAACAAAAGCAAACTGAACCCATCCGTATCGAAATGAACCAAATCAAACCGAATCTAACGGTTCGGTTCGATTTGCTTAAACTGAACCGAACCTAACCGAATATAGCTAAACCTAACCTAAACAATCCTAGCGGAACCTAACCGAACATACTCAAACTGAACCAACCTAACTCAACCTAACCCAACCTAAGCCAACCTAACCCAACCTAACCCAACCTAACCCAACCTAACCCAACCTAACCCAACCCAGCCCAACCTAACCCAACCTTACCCAACCTAACCAAACCTAACCTACCTATTGTTAATAAATATAGTAAAAGTTGTTAGGTTTATGTCCAGGGGGTAACCATTGTCCATAATCATCGGAAATCGAGTTAGGATTAGTGTATGCGACCATAAACATTGAGTGGCGAGTGAGTGTTTGGTCTTCAATTTTTTTAGGGAAATTTTTCAAAATCTTTTTTTGCGCACTCTGGGCACCCTAATAAACCGTAATCTGGTCACCCTAATCCATCGCAATCAAAGAAAATGGGTAATCGAAGTGTCACAAATTTTTTGTTGGTTTCTATTCTTCTTTTATATTATGTAGGACAAAATTATTAATTAAACTAAGTGACCTTATTAAGTAAGACAGCATGATAGTCAAATGACATTAGAAGGACATAAACATATGACCGGCCTGTAGACCGGTCGCGGTGGTCATATAATAATAAATATATACTTTCGCGATGAAAGACCAAAATTTAACTTAAAATTACTGTAAAGTCCGCAAAAAACATTAAATTTATCGAAATTTATAAAAACATAGAGCAGTGTGTGTAACAATTCATCAAGATGTATGAAACTCGACCGTGACATGTCAAAAGTTTGGTTCGAAAAAACAAAAACAACTGGATAAAAATCGGTATGTAAGCATTTAAAAAGAAATCATTTTTAAGAAAATCAAATACTTTTTGTTAATTTTCATGCAATGCAAAAAAAAGTGCGGGGAAGTGACACTTTCTGAATCAAAATGTGTGAGGGTAAAATCGCACGGTCGCAGAAAAAACTATCTATCGTGACGCTACTGAACTTTCTCGTATTTTAGGAAAAACTATCCGTCAAGACGACTTACCCATAAAATGTTGTTTTTTTATGGATTTTTTTTCTTCTTTTGCACAAAAAACAATTTTGGACCATGTTTAAACTCAAATAGTTACTTCTAAACTTGTTTTTAAACGTTTTAAGATTTCTTTTTGTAATATTCCCGCACAAAATTCAAAAAAAATCATTTCCGTACTTATACAACATTGTCTATCAGTTTTCCCTGTATACACGGACTAACAGGTAGAATCACTCAAAATACGGCAGGTGGATTAAAGGTAGCCAGCTGCTTTTCTGTCGCACTTATGCCGTCAGTGTGAAAGAGATAAAAGTACCCTTATATTATCTAGGGTATTATTAGCATGCAAAATCACCCTATCTTTGTCCGTTTCACATGTTCAATAATGTCTATCTCTGTTTTTATTGTAAAAGAAATACCCGACCATAGGAACCAAATTGGATAGGGTCAATAAAAAATGCCTTGTCTTTCCGTCTCTAACGCCCTTTTAGGGCGTTATACAACTCAATGGTTAAAACAAATGAAAGAAGTTATGCTCTTTATATACTTCATATTCTTTAATACCTAATATAATACCTTATTGATTAATTTTTACTAGAATAAAAAATATTATTTATACAATACTACAGTAAATTGTAAGTAATAGAATAGTCTCATTTTCTTTAAATTCGAAAACAAGAATCCTGTATTACTATTTTAATTTTGCAAGATTGGTTTAATTGGAGTATCCATTGAATAGGTTATCCAATCCTGAAACTTGCAAACAAATACGAATAACATAAGGCAATGTGGGATAAATTAACCCCTCATTTATTTTGGCAGTCTAGTTAATTTTGGCCAAAAATGTTGTGGTAACCCAGTAAGTACAGTTGGCCCAAGGAAAAGTGCAGTAACTCACAATTACAAAGCAAAACTCCTTGTTGGTTAAAATCAATTTTAAAAGTAAAGTCTAGTGAGGCAAGCATCCTGCTAACTACAGAGATGCCTTGTTGCTAAAGAAATACAAAAATTGAAAAATAAACCTAAGAAACCGAATCTCATACCAAACGTGAGTACAAATAGACAAAACCAACAGACAAGAAACACAGTCACACAAAACTCTGTGACAAGGACATACAGCCAAGTAGCAGCAACAGCTACTATACCTGATATTAATATCAGTAGTCAAAATACTATGGAACAAACACTACAATTAATTTTGGAGAAATTGAACAAACTTGATGAGCGATTAACTAAACTAGAAAGTAGCAATAACGGAGCTACCAATATGCCTCAAAATGGTCAGTAATCCTAGAATCCTAGCTTGGAATGCCAATGGTCTCTTGCAACATCAGCAAGACTTGCAAGTTATTCTAGACATAGAAAAAATTGACGTCTGTCTTGTGTCAGAAACGCATTTCACTAACCAGTCTCACATTAAATTTAAAGGTTATAAAGTGTATCATACAACTCACGCTAGCAATACTGCACATGGGGGAAGTGCTGTAATAATTAAAGAAAATATATCACACTATGAGGAGATGGGATATAAAACCATAGAGATTCAAGCTACATTAGTAAGTGTAAAAACCAAAACATATACATTAGTCATAAGTGCTGTCTATATACCACCAAGACACTTACTAAAGAAAAATCAATATCTTAATTTTCTCAGAAAATTAGGAAACCGTTTTATAATTTGAGGTGACTTTAATGCAAAAAATACCTACTGGGGATCTAGACTGACGAATTCTAAAGGAAAAGAACTTTTGCAAGCTATTAGTGAATATCAATGTGAGCCGATATCACCTGGTAAGCCCACATACTATCCAACAGATCCAGGAAAAATTCCAGATCTAATTGATTTTTTTATAGTAAAAAATATATCTTTAAGTTTTGTAGATATAGAAGAAAGTTTTGATTTACACTCAGATCATTCACCTATTATTCTAACTCTTAGTAAAAACATAATAAAGAAAGAAGCAAATATCTCACTAGTTAATAAACTGACTGACTGGATTAGTTTTAAACAAAGTCTGTCAGAAAAAATAAATCTTTCAGTACCATTGCAAACACCAAAACAAATCGATAAAGAAGTTGAATATTTTAATACAAATATTCAACAAGCAGCTTGGGAAAACAGTCCAAAACCAAAGAGAATTTTTAAGGGAAAAAACTATCCAAAGGAAATTAGAGACCTTATATTGGAAAAAAAGGAAACTAAGAAGAAAGTGGCAGCAAAGCCGTCATCCTCGGGACAAAACAAATCTCAACAACATGACGCAGCGCATTAGGCGAGAAATTCTAGTAATAAAAAATGAATCTATTAACCATTTACCGACTATTCCCTTTGGAAAGCAACCAAAGATTTTAAAAGACCAATTATCCCAATTCCACCCATACGAAAATCTAACAACCAGTGGGCAAGGAGTAACAAAGAAAAAGCAGATATATTTGCAAGTCATTTAGAAAAAACATTTCAGCCCCACGAAGCATTAGATGAACACTTTCATTTAAATGAACCCCATCAAATCGAAGACCATATTAAGCTTACATCACCAAAAGAAATATTAACAGAAATCAAAAATATTAATTCGAAAAAAGCCCCAGGGTATGATCTCATTAACGTGGTAGTCATAAAACAACTCCCCAGAAAAGCTATCGTAAAACTATGCAACCTAATTAATGCGTCTTTTAGGCTTAGGTATGTACCTAAACTGTGGAAAGTTGCAGAAGTTATCATGATTCCAAAACCGGGAAAACCACTCCATGACGTGTCATCTTACAGGCCAATATCTTTGCTGCCAATTATATCCAAGCTCTAAGAAAAAATTATTGCTTAAAATAATAAAACCCATCATAGTACACAGAATTACTAATATAATAGAAAAAGCACTAGAAGAGGGAAAAGTTTGTTCTGCAGTTTTTCTAGATGTAGAACAAGCATTTGACAAAGTGTGGCATGAAGGCCTTAATTTTAAACTAAAACGGTTTCTGCCAAAACAATATTCGGATATTTTGGAATCATACATATCTGATAGACATTTTAGAGTAAAACAGGAAGACTCATACTCAAATTTAAGAGAAATTCAAGCAGGCGTGCCCCAGGGTAGCGTACTAGGCCCATATCTATACTTATTATTCACTTGTTATATCCCAAAGCCAGAAAATTGCCACTTAGCAACATTTGTCGATGATACTGGTTTATTGACGGTAGTAAAATCTATTGAAAAATGCATAGAAAAACTTCAGGATGCAGTCACCCAAATTCACAGTTGGACCACAAAATGGCGAATAAAATTAAATGAAACCAAATCAATTCATGTTGATTTTACAAACAGAAATATAAATCACATACAAATTACAATTAACAACATTCCCGTACCATATTCAAATCAGGCAAAATATCTAGGTATGACACTTGATGCCAAATTGCGCTGGAAAGCACATGTTAAGAAAAAAAAAGAAGAACTTGAGATAAGGTATAGAAAAATGAACTGGCTAATTGGAAGGAAGTCCAATTTAAGAATTCATAATAAGTTACTGCTTTATAGACAAATACTGAAACCAGTATGGACATATGGTATTCAACTATGGGGTTGTGCTAAAGAGAGTAACATTCTAGTTGTACAGAGATTTCAAAATAAAGTATTAAGAAACATTGTGAATGCACCTTGGTACGTTCGAAATAGTGACCTTCATCGAGATCTAAAAATCGAAACTGTAGCACAGACTATAAAAAAGTACGCAAAAAGCCATGAAGATAGACTTCATCGGCATGTGAATGTGGAAGCAATTCAGCTTCTAGACAATACTATGCTAGTTCGAAGACTAAAAAGAGTGAAGCCGTTTGAGCTAGTAAACTAAGTGAATTACACATAAAACAAAATAATGCTATAAACACAACACAATTGTGAGTTACAGACTAAACAAAGCGGGGAGAACTGTTGAGTGAACCGTAAGTTTAAATCTGACTTTTCTAGTAAATTAAGTTAAAACAAAATTGCTAATTAGTCTTACTGACGAGATTGTAATACAATAAACACAGTGTGTTTGACAAATAAAAAATTAAAAAAAAGTCAAGGCAAAGACAGTATTAAATAGACAGAGCCACTGCTTTTTGGTGAACGACTCAGTACTTGCTGAGCTTTGGATCTGTAACGTTTGCTATTAAATCTTTTAAAAAAACAAACAGAGTAAAACGCAGTTATGGAAATAAAATACCTAAAAATTGTTAATATCTGTCATATCATATACAAAACTTCATCATATACTTCATATACTATCCACTCTAAAAACATTTACCTTATTGGGATCAGCTCGGGGTCGTCCGCTTGAATCCAACCGCTGCTTTTCATAATTCCCGCGTGCGTCGGGTGGGTAACCACCCTGGCTGTTGTTACTCTCAATTTTTATCATTGCCGGCGGTTGTTCCCGTTTATCTCTGCCGTGCATGCCTGAGGGATCTGGCTTGCTGCTTCCGCTGCTGCTGGCACTGCTACCTGAGTGGGGTTCACGGATGTTGGCCAGACCAAATGGTGCCTCTTTTGTAGAGGCTTCCCGCAAAATATCTCTCGGTTCGCGGCTCGCTTGAGGCGGATAGTTGTTGCTAGAAAAAGGAATATTGAATTAAAAATTAATTATTTAAATGAAACCTTAAATGAAATATAAATATGTGGGTGCGAAATTCAGAACACTGGGTTTTGTAGAAACATCTGAAGTTGAAAGAATTTTGGATTCTCATTGGTTATTAAAGCTTTAAAATTTACAACTTGAGTTTTGCTACTAAATTATCAAAACAACTTTAACAAAAACTTTAAGTACCTACAATAATTATAAATACTTGTCATGAAAGTTTTAGTTTAATATTTAAAATTATAATTCTAACAACAACTCTCAACTCTAATTATTAATTATATGACGAATTCCGCATCAAGGTAATACCCTGCTCAGACTATGCAACTTTTCCAAAAAATTCAGGTAACTCTTGCAACTCTCTCTCTCTCTCTCTCTCTCTCTCTCTCTCTCTGAGTGCCATTATATGAGAGAGAGAGAGTACGCTTCAAACAAGTTTCATGAGTTTGAGGCAGATTCTGAATAGGGTGTAAGATCACGCCGTCAAAAAGCCTGTTGTTTTAAACCAGCCTGGTGCATTAAAACCAACAATTTTTTTTATTACACGTTTTCCAATTGTACTTCTACTACTATGTCGGTTTAGAACGTTTTTCTACGTTATCCGACGCCTATTCTCCACCTCCTTCGATCCTGACCATCATCTTCTGTTAGATTTTTTTTACTCATTCATCTTTGGATTGACTGTTGCCATTCTAGTTTAGGACGCCCTCTTTTTCTGCGCCCTATTGGTTGTCATTCTAGGACCTGCTTTGGTAATCTTTCGTCGTTCATCCGTTGTACATGGCCGTACCATATCAGTTGCCTTTTAGTGATGTCAACCGTTATGCTTCTCTCGATTCCCATTCTTTCTTTTATGATGTCATATATCTCATTGATCTTCTTCCAATGGCACATACCCTAAACACCTACAGGGTTGTTATGCCTTACTTTTTATGACGTCAGAAAACCCAATGACATTTTCAGGGTTAGGTGCAGGACTGCGTAACTAAAAATATCCCATCTATACCTATTGGACAGTGCCTAAACTACACAAAATTTATTTGGCGCAAGAAATTGCCTCTTAGGTTGACTATATATATCTATTAATAGTGTAATAGTACATTTAAAAAATATATATATTTGTTTTATAAATATGGGCGTTCCTGCTGTCTACTAATTCATAAAAGAGAAGAGTTTATTTCTTTGACAAAGGCTTTTCAGTGTAATACCGGAAAAAGGCCGACACCCTCGTTTTTTTTAAAATAAATTTTAAACAAAATAATCTGAAAAACTACACTCCATATCATTTTTAAGTTAACTTTTTGACAGTTATCAGCTGTTTACCATAACAAATGGCCAACAAAAAAAAGTTGTAAAAAGTTTTCTCAAAAATAATTATATGAATAATTTTTCTCTTCATTTGTAAGTAACATAATAGTCTCATTTCCGCTAGATTCAAAAACAAGAATCCTGTGTTACTGTTTAATTTTGCAAGTTTGGTTTAATTGGAGTATCCATTAAAAAGGTTACCCAACCCTGAAACTTGCAGATATTAAATATTTAATTCAGATAAAAACTTTAGCCATTTTTAATCATTTATACAGGGTGTCCCATAACTAAGGTTGCAAAATATTGAGAATTGGCAAAACTTGCCTTAGTTCAAAAGTTAACAATAACCGTGATAGAGTATCCAATTTTCATTACTGATTTCCCTCATTATCATTTTGTATTTGACTTTGTATTCAAATTTGAATTTGTTAATAATTTTGACGTAAATTGTAAATGGTGTTCTCTGTGTCACTTTAAGTACATTAAAACAATAACAAGTGTAACTTTAATGTCCTTATATTTTAATAAAAAAATCACTGTTCTCATCATTTTTGCGATTAATATTAACTTTCGAAGGACGGTAAGTTTGGCCAAACTTTAATATTTTTTTCCAAGAAATCTAGACTGTCTTGCCTTGTACCATTAGATAGGGGACACCTTGTAAATAAAAAGAAAAGGTCTGTGTATGAATTCTTTAAATGGGTAAGAATGAGAATTCACATCTCCCCAAATCAGGTCAGATACCTAAAAGAGCATATCCGACTTTTTTCTCGAATCAATGGAATGCCTGTAGTTCTGAACCGATTCAAAATATTTCGATAATCCGTTTAAAGACACAAAACTTGATTTTATGCTTCAATTTCACAAGGTTGCAGGTCTACATGTATATCTTTGATATTTACGACTTTGACATCTATTTACCCGCTTGTTGAAGGTCTAGAATGTGGATGACTTCCGTGGGGCGCAGGCTGCTTCATCTTGGGATCGCCAGGTGGGCGAGAAGTAGATATCAACTTGCCAGCCATCATCATCAATTTTTCGCGCTCTCTGCGCTCGTCACGAGAGGAATGATGACCAACAGAACCGTGAGGGCGGTGTTTGCTATGATGGTCACCTAAAGATTGCAACCAATAATGGATTAGTAAAGGAAGAGTCACTATAAATTAATCCTTTTTTATGAAACTGCATAAATTTTAAGTCTACAACCTTAGCTAACCGTTTTTTGTTAAGCAGATAACTATAATAATATATGTCACACTGACGTGATTGATTTAGCAATAATTCAAGTTTATTATAAAAATTTTAAAACGATCCTAAAATATACAACGTGTTAGGAGATTAATGATGTGTGTATTTTAAGGTAAAACGTACAGGGTTTTCCCGTATATTTTTACACCATATCTAAAATGTTTATTTGAATAGATATCAAAATATGATGAATACAAAAGTTTCATAATTTTTACAAAGTTTAAGAATCTTTGGGTCAGAACGTCAAAAAGAAATTCTGAATGTCAAAATTTGACAGGTCGATGGATTTTTAAATGGTATATTATTTTCGATTGTTATAGAACTTTTCTTCCTGATTTCAAAAATATATATGTTAGGTCTGACACTCTTTAAAATATCAAGGCAGCCACGAAAAAGACAATCGCATTGACACAAAAAGTGATGCTGTTGCTTTTGCAAAGTATAGTCCTTGCCATACGCAGTTACACTTTTATGACTTTGACATAAAATGAACATATTTCCTAACTGAATTATAAAAAAAAGTAAATATGTCATGTTGGTATAAAATGAACGGTAAAACTGTCACTGTCTCTGGATAAAAAGATGCTGACTGTAGGTTAAAAAAAAACGCACAAATAAAAACAACTTAAAAACATGCCATTTTTCAGATTTTTTTTTTGTTGCTCTTAGTCTGCATATGATAAATAAAGAGATTGGAAATATCACAAAAGTGTAACTGCCTATGGCAAGGACTATATATAATTTATTATTATTTACCATCCGCAGTGATTCTGCGCAGTAATGTGTCGCGCTACATTTTTTTCGTGACATGGCAGCTACCCCCATTGGATGATTTGGCGTGGAATTACTCATCTTTAAACGCTCTTAAACTAAATTTGACAAGTTAATTAAACAAAAGCATCACTTTTTGTATCAATGCGATTGATTGTCTTTTTCATGGCTGTCTTGATGTTTTAAAGAGTACCAATTTAAGTTTTTAAAATTTTTAAACGCAGATATCTCCAAAACTAATTAACGAAATAATCCCAACATATATATGTTTAAAATCAGAAAGAAAAGATCTATAAAATTTCAAAACTAATATACAGGATTTTTCATTAAACATTCTGACACAAATATTCTTAAACTTCGTAAAAATTCGTATTCGTAAAAATTATGAAACTTGTATTTATTATAATTTGATATCTATTCAAATAAACTGTTTAGATATTGTGTAAATATATACGGAAAATCCCTGTACACTCAAACATAGGTCCTTAGACGCTGCATTACCGATCCACAGGATTTTGAAGTTTTTGCCTGACTTTTTTCCTCAGACCTTTTTTCAGTGAACTTTCTGTTGTGTTTATAGACTTTTTGGTCTAAGTCTGTCAAAACATTTTTTATATCGCTTGTGCAGGTATATGGGAGCATCTAACGTAGAAAAAAAAATTCTTGATAAAGAAGAATATTTATAATTTTTTAAAAATTTACTAGCGATCCACCGCAAAAAAGTTTAGGCCTAAAAAAGGATAGATGACTGAAAAAAATATTTCTCTGTAGATTCTTAGTTATTTGGCATGCTTAATCATATAAAAACTGCAGGTGAAAAATAAAATCTTAAAACTTGTCTCCCTGTGTTTTTGAATAGTTTTTATCTTAAGATCATTCAAAGATTTTCTTTCTGGAAAAAAATTGTACAGACAGCTACACTGGCGACAAACTAAATGACAACGGTTGAAGGTTTGGTAACGACTTTAAAGCCTTAATATTTTATTTAAAAGTTTTGTGTTGGAATGTACAGTACAATCCCGATTATAGGAATCGCGATTTTCCGAAATCCGGTTTATCCGAAACAAACTATTTTAAAACAAAAATCCCGATTAACCAATAAAATTCGCATTATACGAAACGCGTCTGGGATTCACCTACACTGCTAGGTGGTTCCCCTCGGGGTTTCACGGAAATACGACGGTCTAAAATGCAAATTGTTTTAGTTAGCCGACAGAGTGTTACAAATGTTTTTTTATACGACTGTCTTGTAAAAGGGGGTTTTGCGCACGGAGAACACGATCTAAAAATGGCATTTTGCGCACGCTGTGTGCAAAACGTTTTGCACACGCTTATGTCATTTTTGCGCACGCCTATGTCATTTCTGCATACGGGTCTTCCGTCATTGTGATTTTTGTTGTTGTCACCCATTAATATAAGTTGGCTTAGTTTCGTAGCAACCGTCACTGCTCGTATGTTTTGTTGATTAGATACGTCAAAAAATTGTTGAATTTTTAAAGTTTTGTTGTAAAAATGTCGGAAATAAAAACAAGTTAAATTAAAATTTGATTTTTCTTTCTTTATTAGCAGTCGTATAAAAAAATATTGTAAAAAACTCGTTTGAAAACCTCTTTGCACACTCCCTCGACTTGAAGACCTCGCCTTCGGCTCGGTCTACCAAACTGTCTCGATCGTGTGCAAAGAGTCGTTTTCAAACCTTTTTGTTTAAATAACTATTAAGTCGATCTAATGATATACGCATCCTAAAGTCCTATTTTCCAAAAAAAATCGGATTAATCGAAATTTCGATTATCCGAAATCACTGGTCCACATTATTTCGGTAATCGGGATAGTACTGTATATTAGTTTTAAAAATAAATCCAAACAATTAATCGAGTCTAGTCAAGGAATAAAGATTAGACAAAAGATCAAAAGAACAAAATATCGAAGCTACAGAAATTGATTGAATTTAAAGATTTATGTCTTCTTCTACTTGCAAATGTTTGTTTCGTTGACCAGTTTCGACTTATTGGGCCATTATCATCAGAAATACTGTACTTTTAGAAAGGCGTACTCCACAAAAGCATTACCAGGCTGAATTTTCGTAATCCTTTTATTTTGCAGAGACGATCAATTTTTTGATCAACTGGTTCCTAACAGAGTGAACGGTCACAGAAATATTTCGAGTTTCGGACTGACTACAGTAAACAATTATTAACCGGCCAAACCAGCAATTTTTTTCTGTGGCTTAAAAAATGTCTTTGAAACTAAATCGCAACATTGGTCCCAAAATCATATGCTTGGTTTAGTCAGTCCGAAGTTCGAAAGATTTCTGCGCCCGCTCTGATAAAAATCACATAAAAGCATTTCCGCAGAAGAAAAAGTTGATCATCTCGGCAAATAAAGCTATGTAGGAAAATTTAGCCTGTTTCTCATTACTTAAAAAACAGACCTATGTACTAGTACATAAAAACACGGGAAAAAATAAAAATACAAAAAAAGTGTTTGTAAATTTATTTTGTTGACTGCTTCCAGCTTATCAGGCCATTATGAAGACTAATACTTTTAGAAAGGCACACTTTCCGAAGACATTGTAAGCCAAGCGTCAGGGGATTTCTATTTGCAAAAGGTCGAACAAAAATGTCCCCTGATAGTACATCAAAGTTTGCGACCTCAGGGGGGGGGGGGGGGTTGGAAATATGTGTTTTATAAAATATGAGCGGTCTGCTATCTACTAATTTATGATAGAGCAGACAAGAAGTGTTCTTCTTAGGGGCAACATTTGTAAGTAACATAATAGTCTCATTTTCGCTAGAATCAAAAACAAGAATCCTGTATTACTAGTTTAATTTTGCAAGTTTGGTTTAATTGGAGTATCCATTAAAAAGGTTACCCAACCCTGAAACTTGCAGATATTAAATATCTAATTCAGATAATATATCGACTGTAGATCATGATAAATGAAAAATGCCCATATCCAAGTATGTAAGAGCGCATTTCAAAAAATCATATTTTTTATAATATAAGGTCAAATGTAACGAATCAAGCATCAGTTGACTTAGAAAACCTTACTCTTTGTTTCGGTTTCGCAAGAAACCTTTTTTTTTCTTTTAATCTAATTTTTATTATTTTTTCAGAACATTTTATTTTTATTTTAAAACTCATATTTTGGGTTACAATTGGGTATAATTGGGTTGTAGTTTTACTCAATAGGTTAAGTTAAATTTAAAACTTACAAACTAGCTATAAACTATCAATTTGGCATAGTTTAATATTTAAATTCCAAACGCATTTAATAATATATTTCTAATTTTAATTCAATCCTCATATTACTACCGCCCTCTGCATATTTTAATTTAAATCGCGGTTTTATTCTTTTTAATAAAATTAGAATTCTAAATTCTTTTTATTAGAAGTGATGCGATTTTCCTATAGAGGGCGAAGAAACACGCCGCAAATAGGGTCACTGCATCCTGGAAGCCTGGCGTCTCCATGGGTAGCGACACGCCCACGTGACCTGCCTCGGAATTTCCATGGGCGACTCGTCAACTTACCTCGGAATAATTAGAGTACCTACAGGCAATTTCTATACAATATTGTAAATTAACCTCGGAATTTTTAGAGTACCTACAATTTTTGTAGAAGTTTGTAAAGCGATCTCAGAATTTTTAGAGTACCTACAGTATGTAAAATATTTTAAAAAAAATTAAAGACCATACTTATATTTTAAGTTTTTGACCAACTTTTTATTTTTATAATATAAATTAATACAAAGAATACTACAACAATTTAATGCATACACTTTTACTATTAGATATAATAGTAGTTATAGTACTTAACTACAATCATAAAAAATATCATTTCTGTGGGGTTACCCTAAATTTTGCTCCTTTTGTAAATTTCTTATATTTTCTAAAGTCATTACTGTGGTTCTGCCGTGCTTCCAATCAGGTTGACTTTGTGCAAAAACATGATTTTTTTAAAAATATTCCAAAACTTTTATTTTTGTATTTTACATCGATCAGTAAGTCTTTATTTGTTTTTAAAATAACATACTGTGTCTTTAAATTATAACATTTAACGGCATTGTTAGAGATACATTACTTAAATATTAAATCAAGTAAAACAAACTTCAAAACTATCGAGACTTAAAGTAGGAATGTTCAGGAAGCCAGAATAGTTTTTAATGGTACCTAGTCTTAATTCTACACTTTTGTTATTTTAATTTGATGTCCCATGTTAGTACCATGTACGTCTAGAGTACGTACATTTTACGTTTAATTCGATGTACCATGTCGTACCTAGTACGAGTTTTTACGTACATAGTACGTACTTGTGCTGTCTGGGTAGAGAGTGAGAAACCAAACCGAACCAACCGAAACATATTTTCTATTATTCTATTATTCTAACCTTTCTCAATTGATAGCAAACCTGTGATTTGAAGACAGTGTTTTGGTGGAAAAAGGTCAGAGAGTGTCTGTACCGGTTACAATACGTTTGCGATCAATTGAGAAAGGTTAGGAAAACACCGATTGATCGCCAATTTTTGTTTCAAAGAAATTTCCGTTCGAAAAAACCGTTCTTGACAATTTTCCGTTTGAGGAAAATGTTTTCGAACAAAGTTCCGCGACCCGTCGTGTTGCTACCCAAAAAATACCTAGAGATGGTAGAAAAAAAATTTTTAGACCTTGAATTTTTAGATTGTTGAATTTTTTTTACCGTCCTAGCCCGTGCAATAATGGCTAGAAAAGGTATTGCTTTCGAAGAAAAAAAATGTTTCTGAGATGACGCCGAAAATGTGTTTATTTGGGTGTATTTTGACTTATCTTCGCAATATCGTGGTGTGTGTGCGTGTCTGTGTTTGTGTGTGTGTGCGTTAGGTGTGTGTGTGGGTGTGCCTCTGTGTCTATAGTAAAGCCTTTTTTACAAGCTTTTATTTAGCTTCAGATGTTCTGTCTATCTAACTATCTAACTAACTATCTATCAAATCTTGTGAAGCGTTTTTGACACACTTCCCATTATCCAATTTGGATGAAATTTGGTACACACATAGTGGTCCCATGACAATACAACATTAAGAAAAAATGTCCTCCCACCCCTACCCCCACCCCTTCTATAGAAAAATATGTTTTTGACACACTTCCCGTTATCCGATTTGAATAAAATTTGGTATACACATAGTGGTCCGATGATAATACAACAATAAGAAAAAAATATCCTCCCACCCCTACTCGCACCCCCTTTCATAGAAAAATGAATTTTTGACACACTTCCCATTATCCGATTTGGATGAAATTTGGTATTCACATAGTGGTCCGATGACAATACAACATTTAAAAAAATATCCTCCTACCCCTACTCCCACCCCCTTCCATAGAAAATGCGTTTTTGACACACTTCACTTCAAATGACTTTTATAAAATTTGGTATATGCATAAAGGTCCGATGGCAATACAGCCCAAACAAAAAATATATTTCTACCTCTACCCCCACCCTCTCCTTCCCCCAATAGAAAAATGAGTTTCCAAACAACTCACGATCAGCGATTTCATAATAATCTAGAATAAACTCTTCTATTCTGTTATTGAACAAATATTTTCATTTAATAGAGTAGATAGACTGAAAAATAGAAAATAAATTGGTAAAAAAAATTTTTTAAGTCACAAGCTTTTATAAAATGCACTAAAAATTAAAAAATAATTTTCTAACATTCTAATATTATCATATTAATAAAAGCGATGGCCGGAAATCAAAGCATAAATTAATCTAAATTTGTGATCTGAACACTTAAAGAATATTCAACATAGCAGGTCATCAAAGATATGTTTGATGTGGAGCAATGTTATGCCATTGCTATACTTATGTCAGAGAAATTCTGGGGTATCTTGGGTCGGGTTGGGTGGGTTTGGTACCTCTGCATTTTTCTGCTAGATTGATTTTTGCAAATAGTGATATTTAATTGATACGGATATCTTATCGTGCTAACATCGTCAAAATTTCCATCAGTCGGCCATCGCGTTTATTATTATCATAATATTAGAATGTTAGAAAACTATTTTTAAATTTTTAGTGCATTTTATAAAAGCTTGTGACTTAAAAAAAAAATTTTACCAATTTATTTGCAATCATTACAGTATAGCTACTTTCGATTTTCGACTTTTTGTTTTTCAATCTTTTGTTTTTCGATCTTTTGTATTTTCGACCTTTTGTACTTTCGACCTTTTGTACTTTTGACCTTTTCTATTTTCGATCTTTTGTACTTTCAACCTTGTGTATTTTTGACCTTTTGAAGTTTTGGCCTTTTGTTTTTCGACCTTTTGTACTTTCGACCTTTTGTATTTTCGACCTTTTGTATTTTCGACCTTATGTTTTCGACCTTTTATACTTTCGACCTTTCGCGTCTTTGACATTTTGTTCTTTCGACGTTTTCTTCGCCGCCCGCTTTTGTTTGGACACCGTAATAAAATAATAGGTATATGCTGTGTTTAGTTTTAATTCCGCGGCAAGATTTTTTAAGCCCGACCGGAAGGACGGCTATAATTTGTTAAGTGATTAAAAGGGACTTTAATGCCAATGTTTATATACTAAAAATAACAATAATCATAAAATAAATAAATATTAAACCACTTACTCCGGTACTCTAGTTTTAGCATGTCAACCCCCGGTATATAATAATACAGCGGGCAGTGATAGTTTTCATTTTTTTGGTGAGCTTTGGGCGCGTTGCTATGGTAGATATTAAACAAAAGTCAGTCAGACGCTAACAAACATAGAAAAAAATGCGAAAAAAATAATATTTATTTCATAACAAACTAAATAAGAACAAGTTTGAATTAAATTTCTTAAAGATTGAACAAACGAGGGACCAAAGAATAATTCCTACATTGAGATGGACATTGAAAAGGCCGCCAAAGAAAGCAGCTTTCAGAGTACCGAAAATGATGCAATAAAAAGAATGTAAAAAATTTCACCGAAAAGGTATTCCTGTTTTTAATCTTGGAGAAGTCTAGAAAGTTAAATGCTTCCTTTATATGAAGGCTATACCAAAGGACACAATAATAATCGAAACCAACCAAGTCATCAGCAAAGTACAGTAACTTCTGCCAAGCTGGAAGCAACAGAATAACCGTTATCGTGTATTATGATAGCTTTTTGTTTTTTGTATATTAATAAAATAAAATGATCCAAAAAACCTATAATTTTTCCTTTATAGTTTTTAAGAAATTACTTTTATTCACCTGTCAAGTCCATGAAAAAAGGGATTAAACTTACAGTTTTATACACTAAAATAAATCCAACAATAGTTTTCTATATTTTATAAAACATGTCAAATAATTTTTGGTTTCTTGCGCTATGTGGGTAAATATTGAAATCATAAAAAACATCGTTTTTATTCGACAGTCTGAAAAGCATTATTTGAATGGTTTGTTTATTTGGACAGTCTAAATATATATACCGAGTGTGACGGACAGTTATTTACGTAACATTTGTAAACCATTTTATTTTTTTAAAAACAAAAAAAGCTACGCTCGTGACAGTGTCAGATTCGTCATATAACCAAAAATATTTAGCTGTCGTGTCGCTACCCAAAGAAGACACTACGTCTTCGTGATGCAGTGACCCTAGCCGCAAAAACAAGACAGAACCTAAATGAGTCGCCATTCAGACACGCTCTCGATCGGAATATTTTGAACGATCAACGCTTTTATAAAAAATGGTGGACTCTAAAAACCATTAAATTCCTCTAAAACTCCAAACATTGAAACTCGGGAGTGCTGGACCGCTATAGAAGACTTCTGGCGAATCTGGTGCACCAGTTGGAAGAGATCAAGACATCACCGGTAAGTCCCTCTCCTATAAGATCGCATCATTAATATTTTTCTATTATTTCGCTCTTAAATAGTCAACATATACCAATATTATTTTTATGTCTCAATTAAATTTCACTTCAGAAAGGTACGATTTCGCGTGCGTTCCTATACCCTTCAAATGAAAGCGGAGGACTTGTATAAATACAGTCCGCTAGGTAAACCAATTTTTTGAGCTATCGGAGTGACCAATATTTTTGATCACTTCGATCGCCGGATTTTGATTTTTATTAATTTGAAATTAAAAAATCATCCTTTCTAAAGTGAAACGCAGGTAATATCGGTAATAACATGAGGACTGTTTTTTACAAGAATTTTTAAATTTTAAAATATAAAAATATAAATTTATTTACTGCTCATGTAGTAGGTAACGCCATATCAGTTTTTTTATAAAATCCTTGGTCTCGACAATTTAACAAAAAAGGTTTATTCGGTTGTTTTGGATCACTGATCTGAGGTCACCTCGCTATACACATAAACGCATATATTTTCAGGAATTCTTTCAGTGGTATACTGAAAAAATGACTACGTTTATATCGCTTCTATAAATATTTTTAAAAAAATTATAAAAATATTTTTAAATTATCTTCGCTTTTAAAATAGCTTTGATTTACAGTTTAATTTTAATAAACGCTTTTTATAAACGCTTTTTATAAACGCTTTTGATATTCGCTTTTAATATACGCTTTTATTATAATACAAAATGGCAGCTGAGAAAATCAAGAAAATTAAAGTTTTTCGAGATATGGAGGAATCCAGTGTTAATGAAATTTTAGCAGTAGCCCTAGAAGCTAAAACTGACGCCACAAAACGCAATACTTTTAAAATTCGCTTTGAAGAACTTGAAGATATTCGCGCGGAGTTTTCAAAAAAGCATTCTACTTTGCTAAATGAAATTTTTGCTGATAAAAATGAAGTCGAATCAGCTAGGAAAAAACTTCACGATTTTCAGAAAAGTGTCACGCAAATTCAAGAAATTTTTAATGATCTTTTTCAAACTTCTGCACAGGCTTCTAGTGGCAATCGCCGTCTTACCATGAATCCACATTCTCCGGGTGGTTCGCAACAAAATGACAATATGTCTTATCATTTACCGAGGATCGATTTAATTAAATTTAATGGAGAATTGAATCAATTTCCAGCTTTTTATGATTTGTTTAAAAGCTTGATTCACGACAATCCAAATATTCCAAATATGCAAAAATACTCTTTGCTTGTTACAAATTTGGAAGGTCCTCCAAAAGAATTGGTCACTCAATTACCCCTCTCAGACGCGAATTATCCTATTGCTTTTGAACAATTAGTAAAACGCTATAAAAATGATCGCCTCTTAGCCCAAACATATTGGAATGCCATTGAAAACGCTCCAAAAGTTAATTCTGAAGACCCTTTAGCTCTCAGAAATCTACTTGATATTTTTACAAAAAATCTCGAGGCTCTTAAAACAGTTGGTTTAGAACCTGATTTTTGGGATTTTATTTTAGCGCAAAAACTGCTTAAATCGGTTGACCATAATATTCAAACCCGCTTTGAATTTTTTCACGGAAAACCTACGGAAATTCCTTCCTATAGGAGTATCTACAATTTCTTTGATCAACATTGCAACGCTCTTTTTACTGTAAACGCTAGTTCCTCATTTAATATGCAAGTTTCTCTTAGAAATAAACCCGCAAAATCGCAAAATGATAATTTTAAAACGCAATCCACGCATCAATATAACACGCGACAATCTCCACGTGCCTTTTTTGGTACAAATAATTCGCCGCAAAATCAAACCCCTCAAAAATTAAAATGCCCTATTTGCACTCGCGATCACGCTTTAAGTTTATGTCCAAATTACGTCTTTAAAAAGTCTCCTCAAGAAAGATTTAATTTTCTGAAGGATAAAAAATGGTGCATAAATTGTACTTCTAATATGCATCGCACTTTCCAATGCAAAAGCACACACTCATGTCGATTTTGCCGGAAACGACACCACAGTTCTTGTCACTTTAATACTCTCGATATAAACGCACCCACTGCCACTGAAACAATTTCAGGCGTCGCGACGTCCAGCAGCGAAGCGCGCATACAGCAACAACCAACGGTCGAGGATTCCCAAAATAACGGTGGTGCATGCTATTCGTCTTATATGAATAATTCCGCTGTACTTTTATCAACCGCGATTTTTGAAATCAAAGATGTTAGGGGAAATTTTCAGACTGTTAGGGGAGTTTTGGATACTGGGTCGCAGCTCTCATTTTTATCCTTGAAATGTGCAAATAAATTAGGGTTACCCCGCGTATACGTGACTACTGAAGTCCAGGGGATTGGTGACACGCATTTACAGTCAAAATTGGGTTCTGTAAATTTAATTATCAGGCCTTGTAATGACACGCAAACTTTATCGGTTAATACTATAATTTTGCCGCAAATATGCTCTTCAGTTCCTAGCAGTGAGATTAAAATAAATGACTGGAAAATAGTTAAAAATTTGAATCTCGCGGACCCGAACTTTTATAGACCGGGAGCTATTGACATTTTAATCGGAGCTGATTTGTTTCCTTATATAATTCAAGATGGACGAATTTTTGGAAATAATCAGGAACCGATTGCGCTAAATACCATTTTTGGATATATTTTAATGGGAAAAGTTAATTCTCTCGCTACGCAGCAAATTTCACAATCATTTTTTTGTCAAATTTCAAATAAAATGCTAAATGATTCGCTTATAAAATTTTGGGAAATAGAAAATATCCCTGAAACGAAACGTATTCTTTCACCTCAAGATGATATGTGTGAAAAAATATTTCAAAATACGGTATCTCGTAATGATGAAGGACGCTATATTGTAACTCTTCCTTTTCGCGATAATATTGAACCGATTTTTCCAAATAGTCGTGATCTTGCGCTAAAGAGGTTTCTCTCGCTAGAAAGAAGGTTAATAAAAATGCCGGAAACTTATAAAAAATATTCCGATTTTATGGAAGACTATTTAACACTTGATCACATGGAATTAATCGAAAACCGGGAAGTTACAGAAAAAAGTTATTACATTCCTCATCATCATATTGAACGCCCTGAAAGCTTATCAACTAAGCTTCGAGTCGTTTTTAATGCGAGTACAGTTATGCAATCAAATAACCAAAACCTCTCCTTAAATGATACTCTTTACGCTGGTCCTAAATTGCAAAAGGACATTTGCAGCATTTTACTTAATTTTCGATTACACGAAGTAGCTCTTTGTTGCGACATTTCTAAAATGTTTCGTGGAATCTTAATTGCACCTCAGCACCAGGATTATCAAAGAATCCTGTGGCGTTCTAATAACTCTGAACCTATTCGCGATTATCGTTTAAAAACTGTGACATACGGTACTACCCCCGCTCCTTATTTAGCTCTTAGAGTTTTACAGCAATTGGCTGAAGATGAAAAACAAAATTTTCCTCGCGCTTCTCAAGTCTTAATGTCTGACAATTTTGTCGATGACTTTGTAACGGGCGCTAGCTCCGTACAAGAAGCTATTTCGCTTCAAAAAGAGCTATCTTGTTTGCTTAACTCTGGAGGCTTTAAGCTTCATAAATGGGCTAGTAATAACAAAAAAGTTTTAGAAAACTTGTCTGAACCCGATATAAACCCAACCGCGCTTTCTTTAGATACGGACGAGACCACTAAAATTTTAGGTCTTAGATGGCAGCCTTGTTCTGATTATTTTTCTTACTCGGTAGAACCCTTGAGTCGCGAATGTACCAAACGCAATATACTTTCTGAAATTTTTAAAATATATGACCCTTTAGGTTGGCTCGCGCCAGTAACCATTTTAATAAAATGTCTAATTCAAGAATTTTGGAAACTTAAATTAGACTGGGATTCCGAAGCACCTGTTGAAATTATTCGACTTTGGGAACGTTATAAATCGGAACTACCCTTACTCAAAGATTTTCGCTTGCCTAGAAATAATCGCATTTTCGGACGCTAGTAATAAAGCTTATGCCGGAATAGTATATTTACGCGTTATTTACAAAAATGAAATATCAGTTTACCTTTTATGCTCTAAAACTAGAGTTGCTCCTCTCAAATTTACAAGTATTGCAAGACTTGAATTAGCCGCTTGTAATCTTGTGGCTGATTTAGTTCACTTTGTTTTAACCACTTTTGAGTCCCGCTTGAAAATACATCAAGTTTTTGCTTTTAGTGACTCACAAGTAGCACTTTCTTGGATAAGAGCGCACCCTTCTAGGTGGAAAACGTTCGTTCAAAATCGTGTTACACAAATTCAAGATAAAGTACCACCCAAAAATTGGTCATACATCTCAACGTCACAAAACCCCGCAGATGTTGCTTCAAGAGGAGTTTATCCCAGTGAATTAATTAATCACAAATTATTTTTTAACGGCCCTGATTTTTTGAGAAAATCTTATGAATACTGGCCTAAAGACTGTGAACAAAATGACTCTCCTGAAACTCTTTTAGAGGAGAAATCATTGCCTAATTTAACTTTAATTGCAACGCAAAATACAGCTCCTAATTTTTTGGACACGCTTTTAATGGAAAACTCTAATTTTTCTAAAATGTGTAGAGTTTTAGCCTATGTTTTACGCTTTTTAAATAATAAATTTTTCTTAAAACCGCCTAATTTAAAAATTAATGAAGATTTTCTGACATTTGTTGAAATAACAAACGCAATTCATTTACTCATAAAAAATGAACAGTCAATTTATTTCTCAGAAGAAATTCACGCTTTAAAAAACAACTTAAAACTAAATAAATCAATGCAAAAATTAAATTTATTTTTAGATCCTTACGATTTAATCAGAGTAGGGGGCAGATTGCATCACTCCTCTCTGCAATATGACAAGAAACATCAAATTTTATTACCACGCAAGAGTAAACTCACCTTCATGATTATCGAACATTTCCATATAAAATATCTTCATGCAGGAGTGAGGACGGTACATTTTTTGCTTAGTCAATTGTACTGGATCATTGCCGCAAACCGCGAAATTGCACATGTTTTATCAATATGTATAATATGTTTTAAATGCAATCCTAAGTCGGTTCAGCCTATGATGGGTTCATTACCGTTTCCCCGCGTATCTCAGTTGAGAGCATTTTTGCACACCGGTGTTGACTACGGAGGTCCAATAAATATAGTCATGAGTCGACATCGTGGAAATCGTACTACGAAGGCTTACATATGTCTGTTTGTTTGCCTAAGTACTAAGTGCATTCATATAGAAATAGCAAGCGATTTGACCGCTGATTGTTTTACTGCTGCGCTTCGCAGATTTGTTGCGCGCCGAAACTACGTATCCGATTTGTATAGTGATAATGCCACTAACTTTTTCTCAGCTAACCGCAAGCTTTTACAGCTTGATTCTACGCGTCCCATTAAATGGCATTTTATCCCGAGTAATAGTCCAAATTTTGGAGGACTTTGGGAGTCAGGAATCAAGTCAGTTAAAAAACACTTGATCCGCTTAATAGGACATCAAATATTAACTTTCGAAGAACTATACACTGTAACTTGTCAAATCGAAGCTATTTTAAACTCGCGTCCTCTCACTGAAATTTCTAGCGATACAAATGATATTTCCGCGCTGACCCCAGGTCACTTTTTATCTCTGGAACCGCTAAGTGCCGTTCCTGACGCAAACTTTATTGATATTAAAATAAATCGTCTCACGCGTTGGCAGCTCCTCCAACGAATCCACCAAGATTTTTGGAGACGCTGGCAACAAGAGTATCTCCATACTCTACAACAAAGGAGTAAGTGGTTGGAACCCACTTCAACTCCTGAAGTTGGACGCTTAGTTATAATTAAAAACGATTTATTACCGCCCCTTCAGTGGCAACTCGGCAGAGTGGTTGAAATTTTTCCCGGTAAGGATGGGATAAATCGAGTAGCCTCTGTCAAAACCAAGGATAGTTTGTTAAAGAGACCAATCTCTAAACTGTGTCCTTTACCTATTGGCCCCTTGGAAAATGCATAGCATTTTCGGCCGCCAGTATGTTTCGGTTTCGCAAGAAACCTTTTTTTTTCTTTTAATCTAATTTTTATTATTTTTTCAGAACATTTTATTTTTATTTTTAAAACTCATATTTTGGGTTACAATTGGGTATAATTGGGTTGTAGTTTTACTCAATAGGTTAAGTTAAATTTAAAACTTACAAACTAGCTATAAACTATCAATTTGGCATAGTTTAATATTTAAATTCCAAACGCATTTAATAATATATTTCTAATTTTAATTCAATCCTCATATTACTACCGCCCTCTGCATATTTTAATTTAAATCGCGTTTTTATTCTTTTTAATAAAATTAGAATTCTAAATTCTTTTTATTAGAAGTGATGCGATTTTCCTATAGAGGGCGAAGAAACACGCCGCAAAAACAAGACAGAACCTAAATGAGTCGCCATTCAGACACGCTCTCGATCGAAATATTTTGAACGATCAACGCTTTTATAAAAAATGGTGAACTCTAAAAACCATTAAATTCCTCTAAAACTCAAAACATTGAAACTCGGGAGTGCTGGACCGCTATAGAAGACTTCTGGCGAATCTGGTGCACCAGTTGGAAGAGATCAAGACATCACCGGTAAGTCCCTCTCCTATAAGATCGCATCATTAATATTTTTCTATTATTTCGCTCTTAAATAGTCAACATATACCAATATTATTTTTATGTCTCAATTAAATTTCACTTCAGAAAGGTACGATTTCGCGTGCGTTCCTATACCCTTCAAATGAAAGCGGAGGACTTGTATAAATACAGTCCGCTAGGTAAACCAATTTTTTGAGCTATCGGAGTGAGACACTCTTATAGAAAAGAAATATACCAGAATTGAACTCTGATTTTGTTAAAATTTGCAAACTACCCCCAACTTTGGCGCGCCGTAAAGCAAAAACTATTGGTCGGAGCGAAAAAATACATAAAACCAAAGTTGTGCGCTATGCTGTTCTCTAAATATTTTATTCTTTCTTTATAGCACCTACTCCAATGGTGCTATTTTCCTCCAAACGCCGCGATGCAGAGTTTTAATCTCTCCTGCCCCCCCCCCCTCCCGGGCGGCAACACCCCGTCGTCGCAAATTTAGATGTGCTATCAGGGGACCTATGTCTACCATCCCAACAAATTTCATTTCTGTTCGACCTTTTGCAAATAAAACCCCATATTTTGTACCCAATGCTTGGCTATTGCACATACATTTAAAATTAATAAAAACTAGGGACAATAGTAAAACTACAAATTGTTTGTAAATTTGTCCACTAGTTCGGGGTCATTATCAGGACTAGAAAGATACGGCTTAGGGTTCAAAAAATCAATATTTTAAACATTAAGATGTTAAAAGATCGATATTAAAGAAAGCGACATCTAAAATAGCGACATAAAAACTGCAAATAATTCAATATTTTGTTTTAATTTAAACTGGTTTGATATGTTGCTGTTTTGGTATGTCACTCTTTTATACTGGAGCCCTACAATACATTTAGAAAGACACACTCACCAATTCGATCATTTTTATAAGGAACCATAGGTTTTTGTTAGTAATTTTATTATTGTCCCTTGTTTTTTATATATTTTACACGTGAGTGCAGATGCCTTTGGGGATTGTGCCGTTCTAAAAGTACTGTATTGCTGATGATGACCCAATATGCAGAAACTGTTCGACAAAATACATACTTTCAAGTAGTGCAGACAGAAATATTTCAATTCAATCCTTGTAACCTCCAATGATAAAGCAGGACTTCCTCACTTCACAAGAAATTACAAAATATTAAATAGACAAAAGATTGCAAGTACAAAGGATGAAAAACACAAAAGATCGAAAGCCAAAATACTTTTGTTTTAATCCAGCTTTGAGTGTCGGGAAAATGGATAGTGCCAGAATAATAGCCATAAAAACCTAAAAAATTACTTCATGTGTTATGAAGCAACACAGAAATTATTGACTTTAAAAGCACGAGCGAAGCAAGCAACTATATAGATAATATTTTAAGATTAGCGCTGACTTTTCCTGCGTCATTTGATGTCTACACTTCCGATTTTTTAATTTTTTTGTCTTTCGATCCTTGTTTTGCCACTGAATCAATTCTATCTATACTATGTTTTTATATCGTATTAAATCTGGATTTAAAATCAATGCTTCATTTGCTTTTACATAGCGAGAACGAGCTTTACAAAAGAAAAAGAGGCGATTATTTCAATCGAGATTCAGTACGATATGAAAACTTAGTAAAATGCGGCGAAATTACCTTGTTTCATATCCTGCAAACTCTTATGCGGCGTGCCTTCGATTTTCTTTGGATCTTGGTCCTGAAAATACCAAGCCCAATGGTTAAATTGGGTCACAGTATTTAAATTTAAAAAATTAACAAAGCCTTACGAATTCATCACCTTCCCAAAAAATACGAATAATATCGTATATAGATACTTACCTGTTTGACGAGGAACCCCGCAGCTTTCATATAGCGCATGTATACCAGCGATTTTTAAAAAAATAATTTAAATATGTTGTAAAAATAGAAAAAAAATCGAGGTTACTTTCCCCAACTCCGAAAGGGTGAGCCAGATATCGACAATAAAGTTTTAAAAAATTGCAGTTTTTTATAACATTCAATACACGTTTACGAAAAAATGATGAACTACGAATTTTTTTAAGTAATTGGACACACTTAGACCAACATTTTATACTCGAAGACTTCTTCCTGAGTAAGTAGAGAAGAGCAAAAATACGCAAGAAATTACTTCTAAACATAGAGAAATTAATATTAAATAGAAAATCACAGAAAATTATGCGTAATATTTTTGATGCATTACCTTCGCTCGTTTTTTGAAAGAGGTTAGCCAAAAAACGCGCTAAAAATATTTAAAATGAGAACATCGCTGTTTTCTTGTACAGGAGAGTAATATCAATATCAAGCATTCTTAAGTACATTGTTAGCTAAATTCGAACAAATATGTTTTTACTTATTTTGTTTTACTGTGACTTCATCCAATTAGGATCAATCGCCCAGTTTTGCAAAGTAACAGCAAAGTTAAAGCGTTTCTAATATTACGTATTTGTAACACGAGCAAAGCATAATAGTAGTAGTAGTGGTGGGGAGAGTGGTCTAGCGACTAGGCACACGGCGCGCCCTTTTCGCAAACCCCGATACCACACCGATACACATGCCCCTTGGGATGCAAGTTTTCTTTAGCAGCAAATATACACAGGGGACACACGCTTTTACACAACTTCCGAAACGTGGTAATGCTACATGTTTACTTGCATCTATCTGACATCGCTATCGTCCCAGCAGAACTTGGTTATAGACTTCTTTCCTTTGCAGTGCAACAGTCGTGGTCGTCGTGAGCTGATTTTAGAAGATTTTTGCTGGCGCCATCCTGTTACCGACTAAGGCACTTTTAGCAAGCTCCTCCTAGCTATTAATCCTGGTTCCTCGGCTGGCTGCGTGTCGGCTCCTGAACTACAACTGCGTATATTCTCGATGTTCAAGGTAAACTTATATTTTGTGTTCATCGCAATTCGATGACGAACGTTAAACGCTGAAAAAGAAGTGGGCGGCAGGACGAAAATACTTTCTTTTTGTTTTTGCATCGTTGTTCGAGAAGCGAACCTGGTACTTGGATGTGAAGCCGACGACCATACCACGGCACTACCCTGCCGCAGCAGAGCATAATAAAACAGCAGTTGAATAATGGAGAAAACGGCCAATTTTCGAACATTAATTGCCAATTTCTGGCAAACCCTGTAGTGGTTGGGGGAAATAGCCATAAGATATACAAAAAAATCGCCGGAACACACACGCCATTAGAAAACTGCGAGGGTTCTTTCATCTAACGCCTAACCGCAAATCCACTACTAAGGATCTGGCAAGTTGTTTTACTAACAGTCAATAACAGAATTTGGATATCGCGTGTGGTTAAAGTTTTACTTTTAACTTGCGACTCTTAAAAACAAATGTTGAACGAGGTGAATATAACTTCTTTAAGGATGTCTTAAGTAGGATTGACATTTTTTTTTGTTTTTGCATTTTATCATAATCGGCCACACTCGCAGACAGATATTAAAAGAAGTATTAGTTATATTCTTTTGTGTGATTTTTTTTTAAATTAATGAAAATAACAAAAAACAAAAGTTGTCAGTTTAGTATATTAAAACCCCTAACATTAAAATTAAATATCCTAATTAGTGTACACTTTGAGAGGTGCATCCAAACCAAATGCCCAGAACGTTTGCAAACATTCTGTGTGATTCGTTTAGACGCACCTCTCCTCATTGCCGTTTGGAATAAGACCTAAGTCGATTATCAGCGAGGAAAAATTATTACTTAAACCCGGTTTCCGCCTATGCGTGCCCACCTTGATTTAAAAAACACATCATGCTTTTAGATATTTAGTTAATGCAGTTCCACGTTGAAAATTGTGACGTGATTGATCAGCTCTGTTACTTTTGGTAATGACCTCTTATAGCCACACTTAGAACCTAAACTTTTGGTTATAGCTTGTAAGGTTATATTATCAAGTCAAGTTATCATTTAATTTGAAATTCTTTTGTGTAGTTGTGATTTAAGACAAACTGGGAAACACCTTTTTAAGAAAAAATACCAATAAAACTTTTTATACTTTTGAATTATAAACAAAATTTAAAAAATGTTTTTGGATTTACTTAAGTGAAAAAAGAAAAACATCACATTTAAATGTCAAAGTGGTCAATTGAAAAAATAAACGCGGTATTTACTGAATAATCTTTTAACCACGTTGAAAACCGGCTTAAGTAACTTCGAAATTAAGGTTATATTTGCAAACCAGCTTTTACTTACAAATGGAGAGTTGGACTGACTGCTGTGACTGGGCGTGTGAACTTGATTGTCAGACAAAGCCATGATCTTTTCTTTCAGCCTGGAGGGACAGTTCTCGAATATTTCGAGAAACTCTTTGGTCAACTGGTCTAGTAATTCGGCAGTTACGGACTGGTCTACGTAATAGTACCATTCTTTGTCCTCGTTGGAAAGCGGGATTTTCCAGTTGGACCATTTGCAGGCGAGCAGGATGCAGAAACAAGCTACCACGGTTGGCTTGTATTGAAGGCACATAGTGGTCAAGTGCAGACTGCAGGCAATAAGAAAAACAATTTAAACCAAGTAGATTTATATTTTAGAAAAAAATACAGAAAAAAGCTCAAGGAGGTAGCTGAAGGAGGCCAAAATAAAAAAGAAATGAAATACGTGCCTAAGCGCTACCATTTATTGCTAAAAACCTTGGAGTGTTATTGTGTTATTTCGGTATTAAAATAGACATTATATATGTGCCTGGCCTTCTCGTCTTCCACCAATCTGCAGCATATGCGTTCTTCCGTTAAACCCATTCTATGCAGTGGTACTCTGAATCGGCAGTGTCCCGTATAAAGTCCCACCATTAAGCGGATTTCATGCCTAGTCAGTCCTATGATTTTCCTCGCTCTCTTCTTGAAGGGTCCTTTTACAAACACCGACAGGGTGGAGGCGCTAACCTTAAGGGCACGAATTATTCAGGGATAGGTTTTCGTAAGTCGCGAGAAACAAGGATATTTGGTGTTTTAAAAGAAAAGTTTGGTTTTGATTTACAATAGGCATATTTTTTTATTCAGTTTTGTTTTTTGTCATCCTAGTAAAGAGTCATTACCTATTTTTGTTTACCAAAATACACCGGGACCCTGTTGAAACAATCCGAGCCTTTAAGGTGGTCAGAAGGGTAGCGAATAAGCTAGTACGGCCTTAGAAGGCGACAGGGAATTAGTGTCGTGAAGGCTTGTGAGACAGCCCAGCTAGAATAGGCTAGTTTTGGCAAGGTTCTTCTTCAGTATTGTTGGAAGGCATCTTTCATCCATACCGGTGACACCTTGTTTACACTTCCAAGTGCATTCAGTGTCTTTAAGTCCTTGAAAAAAACCTGTAGGAGTCAAGCACCCTTAGAGGTGCCTGACTCTCAGAAAATATTTTTATTGCCCTGTTGAAACCGTTTTTTCAGGTTTGTATGAATAAAACATATTACTAAAACATAGACATACTTTTGTATTTATGTAAGATTTACCTGTTGCTTGCCATAAAATAGGATGTCTGCGCCAAGTCTTTACTGGCCCTGACCAAATGACAGCACCTGACAACGTGTGTGTGGGGGTGATCTATGGCTACGTCAAATCCCAGGGTCTGCAGCAGCACGTTTTCGTTAAACACAAGGTCTTGCGATTGGGCGATATACCTGTAATTTATTTATATTACAATCATTTCGTATTACGAAAAAACTTTCTGCCTATATTATTTTTGACAGTTGAAGTAGAAACGGAATTTGTTTTTGTTTTTTTCTTGTTACGGATTGCATGTTTTGAAGACTCTGTATGTTTGACATATTTGGGAATAGCATGTTTTTGATAAGTCACTAGGATGTTTTTGGTCAGTAAACGTCAAATTCGTTAGTTTTTGTTGCAAAAAACAGATTTTTTTAACGCGCCAAACTTTTTTATCGAAATTTTTGTTGTTTGTTTTTCCACTTAACACCATAATCATAATCATTTCTATAATAATAAAAAAGATTTGTCATAAAATTTTTATATCTTCTTTCTTTATAAGATAAAATAGAAAAAATTTTCTCAAAATGTTGGAGATGGAAAATCCAGCAAAAAATTCAAAAAATAAATGTTTCAAAACTTTGTCAAATTAAAAATAAACATATAGTTAAAAAACAGCTAACTAGCCTTAAATGAGAAAATCCTTAGGTTGATAGGAATTCTCATCTTCTATGAACAAACTTTGTATGGATGGGGAGCATTCACAAATTAGGGTCAGTTTTAGGACGTGGCGTTAACAACAATAATAATATAGTCCTTGCCTTACGCAGTTACACTTTTATGACTTTGACATGACAAAAATATTTGAAAAATGAAATATGTCATATGTTGTTGTTGGTATAAAATTAAAGGCAAGACTGTCTTTATCTCTGAATAAAAAGATGCTGACTGTAGGTTGACAAAAAAAATTAACAAATAAAAATAACTCAAACACACAACCGTTTTACAGAATTTTTCTTGTTGCTGTCATTATGTACATGATAAACAAAGAGGTTCGAAATTTCACAAAAGTTTAGCTGCGTATGGCAAGGACTATACGCTACATAAGTAACTATTTTTAAAAATGTTGAGGATAACTAAATATTAAATGACCGCGCGTTAACGATAAAATTTGGCGCGTCAAACAATGTTGTCAATAAAGGGTCATTTAATGATCCGCAAACCTAAAACTGGAAATAATAGACATATTTAGATAGTACTCCCTCCATCCTAGAAAATGCTTAACTACGAAAGAACTAACCTATCAGAAGTAATGTCGATATTCGTGTCCCTCGGATTGCGACAGATGTTGGCCACCTTGATGACATATTCTAGCTTTCTGGGCTGCTCCTCCACCTTGGCGGCCAAAAAAAGGGCCGCCGAGGCCATTTGATGCCAAGGAAAGTGCGTAAACGAGTGGAATACGTAGAAGCGATGCATGTATACAATGGCCGTGTTTATACATAGTTGCGACCTGAAAGATAATAAGTTTATTAAAAAACAAGTTTAAATAAACACTTTTAAAAAAATCCTTAATATTTTCTTACTTGGCTGGAGGTAGTGATCATATTAGTCATTTACTCGAATATTTATTAAGATCTTAAGACCAAGGTCTAAGTACTGAGTCTGTAGATCGAGTACAAACCAGAAGATCGTCTTTTTAATACTTACAAGTAGTAAAATAACTGTAATAATTTGGGTCACGCTAACGTGGAAACGCATAAAAATATGTCTTAAGAGTTTAATGTCAAAACAAAAATGTTAATTTATGCTCGTAAAATATATTTTTTTAACGATCTGTCTGAGGTATAGAATTCCATGTATAATAGTCTCAAATTTTAGTTCGATGGTCTATACCTAGGTACATAATAAATAACTAACTTAAAAACATCTAAAAAATAATAATCCGTTGGGTGTTATTAACATTTCATGTGTTCAAGGGATTTCAGAAATATAACATGAATAGCCAAACATTATAATATAAAAACAGTATTTTCATCGGAAAATGCGATAAGGAGTTTTGCAACTAAAATGAAACCAGAAAATACCTCAAGTAATAAGGAATGTATTTACCAAATCCTGTGTGAGTGTGGTAAATCATATGTAGGTAAAACAAAACGCCCTCTTCAGGTTAGAGTATATCAACATCTAAATAGAGCCCAATTAGAGGATATTGAAAAATCTGGTTTAGCGGATCATGCAGGGACAAATGATCAGAGGATACAATGGTCTGAAGTTAAAGTTTTGCATAAGGAGTCGCATTGGCGAAAACAGAATAAAGAAGTTTTCAGTCAATTAAGCATGGACATACCAAACATATGGAAAACACTCCTTAAGGAAAACAAGCGCCTAAAGGGCCCCACGGTATTGCAGCGTTGTACGATTTCGATGTATCCAACGAAATTTTTTTACCATAAATCAATACATTATTGTAAAGATTGTAGCTACAAGATGTATACACAATTTTTTTATACCTTTATTACAAGACGTTGTCAAAATATACACCCTGTATGTTTATATAGTAAACTTGTAATGCTTTCTTTATCGACATGCTCTAATAATAAATCTACTTAAAAATACTCATAGAAGTACACAAACTTATTCTTAGTGCAAACGTTACGTAATTTCGTGCAAATTTTATGAAAATACAATTTCCTCCGAGTTTCATAAGTGTGATAAATTAAAAAAATCATTTTCTTTTTTTTTAAATGCAGTTTATTTTTATTGGTATTCAGTAGGCAAAAAAAAGTTACTACTTTTTAGTATTTAAAAAATATATATCTTGTTACTTTTTAACATATAAAGCTAATTTCTTTGGTATCTTAATTGGTGTATAACTAATTTAGCAAAACTTGTGTTAGTGTTAGTTTGTGAAAATAAAACATGAAAAAAACCGCCATCTTGGATCCAATCTAACTAGGGTAGCTTACAAAAATCTTTCACAACTATCCCACGGGATACCATAAGATCAAAAATTCGTCAATGCCAGTAGTTTTTCCAGGTGGGAAATTTGAAAAATCATAACTTTTATATCAATTTTAATAAAAGTAATTTTTATTTTTTAGCTCAAAAACAAAGAAAAATAAGAAAAAAACTTTGGACAAAATACCTGTGCCCAAAATATCGGCGCCTTGCAGGACGCCACTGAATTTATTAAGTTTAATCCAATTAAGACCTAATTAGCCTCTTACCACTATAAATATTACTGTTAAATTGCAACAAAATCTACTAAGAGTATTCGTCATATTTACGAAAAACCAATTTCTTTTTTAAACTTTGACACCATAAATCTTAAAAACTGCATTGCATTTCTGAACCCATGTTTATATGGACTTTTCTTTTTAAAATCACTCAAAGCAGCACCAAAATCAATTCTCAATAATAAGGAAGGAAGGAAGGTGTAAAGATCAGCATTCATTTGCTAAATATACTTTTTGAAATTAAATTAAAGCTATGAGGTGGAAAGTTATAAAAAATTATTTTTTAAAAACTAGTAAAATTTACTGCTGGAAATTTATTTCCTTTTTCACAGGTCAATATTTTCCAGAATATGCTATTCCTAAACGTCAACAAAGCGGACAAGCGTTACAAAAACAGCACAATGTAAATTTTTGTTGGTTTAAAATCAAATGACCGTTAAAGGTAATTATCCTGTATTTGTTAAAACAATAAAGAAAACAAAATAAGTAATATTGACCTCAGCAAACCCTTAATCAAAATTTAAATACTCAAAGAATACCCAAAATGAACACCCTGTATAGAAGCAATATGTATCAGATTAGAACGATTTGAAAGTAGAATAACAAGTCCTAAAACGGATGAGCTTTGCCGTTTTTTTACTATGTATGGCTATTAATTTAAAAAAAGAATGTCATGAGTGTTGCAAGCCAAACCTTGTTTTTTTTTTAATTGAAAAAGCTGGTTATCTCAATTCTTCGTGATGCGCACTAATTCGGAATAGAAAGTATAAATAGCAATAGCGTTGTAGTTTTTGTGCACATTTTATATTAGCTCTGACCTAAGAACAATCTCCAAACGCAGATAAAAAATATTAACTTATTTTAATTTTCTATTTTAGTATTAAAATCAACAAAACAAATTCGAGATACACTCAAGATATAAGTCTAGGCGCGTTTTTAACCATTTTGAAACAATTTTCAATTTTTCTTTTTCTCTTTACAGCAAAACCTTCGAAACTACTGAACCTAACAGTAGTGGATGTAAATTGGTCTCAGTACTAAGGACACTTTATTTGAAAGTGAAAAAATATACCATATCACAAAAAAATACCAAAAAGCGAATTTGAGTGTTTGTATGATAAAATAACTTTAGTTTTACTAAAATTTAGCCATTTCAAATCATACTATAAAAAGCTAAAATTCTATAAGTTTCAAACTGTGAAAGATATGTAAAAAAGTTTAAGACATTTGATAGCCTCGTCAGAGCTTTATTATTTCAGATATTCGTAGTACGGCGGCTGATACGGGTTTTTCACCAGAACCTAAAAATATGGTCTTAAGTTTTTTTTAAATAGATTTGGTATCTCTAGGAGAGCATTTTGAGATATTCAAGATGGCCGCCGATAAGGGATCAAAAAATGTGAAGAAAATATTTTTTAAAAACATAAAACCAACAGTAGGCGTAATCAATAGCTTTTGGGAACCCATTAAATATAGCAAAAGCCCGATCCCCATTCATTTATGAACGTAGTCGAAATGGCACCGCCATCTTGGATTTTTGTCAATTTTTTTCCTTTATTAGCCTTTTACTCAGAAAGTACTTATTTTTTTGGAAAGTCTGTAGAAAGGAAAATTTAAAGCACATTGCGAAACCTATTTAACAAAATTTTATCTACGAACTACCTTAGTACCACTCTTGCAAAGATACGTACCCTTAACCGTCCATGTTATGCTAATTTATTGCACATTTTATTCAAAACAAATATATGTTTACCTTCCTAGCCCGCGCAGCAATGGCTAGAGAAGGTATTGTTTTCGACGAAAAATTTTTTTTGAGATAACGCCGAAAATGTGTTATTTGGGTGTATTTCGAACTATCCTAGCAATATCGTCGTGATGACTGTCTGTGTGTATTTTTTTTTCCGGTAACACGATAGCTCCTAAACCGCTGAACCGATTTTAAAATTTTTAGGTAAAATAGTGTTCGACACTCTAACGAGCTGATTAGATTTTGGTCAAAATCCATTAATGCTAATGACAGCTTTTCGACAATTAAAAATTTTTAAAAATGCTAACTTTTTAATGGAGCATTGCATTAATATGCGGTTTATAATTTATAATTTGTGTTACAACCAAAAACTTCGTAGGAGCTTTGGTTTCCGAGATATTAAGAAAAACATGTTTTTAAGGCTGATTATTATAGCTTTACTTGAAGTGTGCTAATAGGCTAGCTAGGAAGGTATAAGATTCGTCATGGATCCATTTACTTTTTAAGTTTAACCAATTTTCTTAGAAACAAAGCCTTATGCGAAAAAAAGGATTCTACACTTCAGTGGCGTCGCTAAGCTAGGAACATTTTTGAAAATCACAAAAAATGTAAGTTTTTTCCAATTTTCGTAAAAACCAAGCCTTCTAAAAAAACATGTACAGTGAAACCTCCCATAAGGGAACACTCACGGTTCCGTCGATTTTGTCCGCTTATTGGAGGTGTCCGCTTATGAGAGGGAATTGCGAAATTTCAATATATTATATTTATTAACAATTTCCGCTACTTGTGTTTTTCCGATATTACATTTTTCAGCGATCTTTCGGGCTGATAGATGTTCCTTCTCCGAAACGTTAACAATTTCCATTTTTTCACGTAAACTCATATACGTACTATTCCAATACTCCCTGTTAACTATTTACACAATGGTTGGCGTTTGATACAAACATTCAGAAATAAAGTTACGAAAAATGCACAGATACCCAATTTACATAGATAGAGTTTTTGTCAACTGTGAGCCGATGATTTGACATGACGAATACACGAATAAAATAATATGCATGTGTAAAGTATAAACAATCAGTACATTTTAACTTAACGATCGCAAAAATGATAAACCTAGTGTCCATTGATATTGCTATTTCAAATATGTTTGCATTCTGTATCGTAATATACCGCAGGTATTGCAATATTACGTACTATATGGAAATAATATGCATATGTCTTTGAAAGCAACAAATCAGGTCTTTTTTGCTTAAAGACCCCAAGGCCCTCATGTTTGCATCATGAATGGGCAGTTACCGTGGGTATTGGAATATTATGTAAATGCGTAAACTAAGAAGTTTTTTACTAGGCACTATTTCAAAAAGATCTATTACTACCCAATTGAACAATAAAAATAAAACACAGCAGTTCCGCCCCCGCCGAATAAAATATGTTGTAAATACGACAGAAGTATTTAGTCTCCGCATAAAAAGAGATAATTCCCCGGCTGCAGAGTGCGTTGTTGCCAACATACTACATAATATTTATCCCCATGTTGTGCAGCGCTCCGTCTCGTTGTCAGAGGTTCGCGTCCGTTTAAGGTAGGTTTTGAAATTATTTAACCAAAAAAAGTTGTCCGCGTCCGGTTATAAGAGTGAATTTTACATGTAAAGAAATGGGGAAAAGCGTGGTTCCAAAAGATTTGTCCGCCTAAAGGGAGTGTCCACTGAATAGAGGTGTCCGCAAGGAGAGGTTTCACTGTATATGAAACTTTATTAATAAATTTTTCTTTTCAACAATGCATAAAAAAGTACGAATAAGTTTAGGCCAACGGCCCAGTGGCATCGATAAATGTGGTTGATTTACAAAAATTGTTAAAAATTTATTTTTATATTTTCTTCTTTTATTAAATTTTCTTTAAAACAAAGCTTTCTCGACAAAAATGTTTGATATGTTTTAATAATAAGATAAAATTACGATTACCAGTAACATTCCAATGGGGATGATTTATAAAAATCTCAAAAAAAAAATCCTATTTATTATCAATTTTATGCAATTTTCGTCAAAACTAAGAAGAAAATATTTGTTATAACATTTTATTAGGATAACAAAATTTCCTTTCCAACAAGGTGTCATTTTGTACGATTGAATTTACTACTAGCGGTACAGTGACGTCTATATATGGGTGTTATTTACAGAAAACTTCAAAAATCAATTGTTTTTAAAGGTGTTGTATTAAATTATTTTGAAAACGAAGCACTTGGGGAAAAATCGTTTGCGCCACGTTATAGACAAGAAAATTGTCTTTTAAAGTGTAAAATTTTTTTCCCTAAGTGCTTCGTTTTCAAGAGAATTTAACAAAAAACGATTTTTGACGTTTTCTGTAAATAACCCCCATATCACTGCACCGTTAGTAGTAAATTCAATCCTACTAAATGACACGTTGTTGGAAAGAAAATTTTATCCTAATAAAGTGTTATAACAAATATTTTTGTAAAGAGCTTCGTTTTTATGAAAATTGCAAAAAATAGATAATTATAGGAATTTTTTTGTGATTTTTAAAAATTTATCCCAGTTTGAGGACACCTTGAAATGATAGCCACAATCTTAAGCGAATTACGTTATACATTTTACTATCTTATTAAAACTTATAACATTATTATCTTATTAAAACATATAAAACTTCTTTTCTAGGAAGGTTTGTTTTAAAGAAAAACTGAATAAAAATCTAAAAATTTAAAAATTAAATATGTAAGGTTTTAACGTTTTTTGTAAATCGCCGACATTTATGGCTGCCACTTGGCCGTTAGGGATAAATTTATTCCTACTTTGTTATACTCTGTTAAAAAGGAAAATTTACTCTCTTAACGAAGTTTATACACATGTTTTTCTAGAAGGCTTGGTAAAACGTAAAACATTTTTTGTTATTTTCAAAAATGTTCCTAGACGGACACCACTGAAGTGTTACCTACAATCTACCCTGCACTAAGTGAGACATAGTTTTAATGGAAATGTTAGTAATTTAAAATTAAAAAAATATGTGTATTTATTCTGAATAAAAAGTGCAAGAAATTAGCATAATATGGACGGTTAGAGGGTACGTATCTTTGCAAGGGTGGTACTTGTTTGATAAGTTCCCTAAAAATAAGTACTTTCTAAGTAAAGCGCCAATAAAGGAAAAAATACTCAAAAATCCAAGATAAAAGGCTAATGAAGGAAAAAATAGTCAAAAATCCAAGATGGCGGCGCCATTTTGAAGGGATGGGGGTCGATACGCCCAGTGTTGGTTTTATGTTTTTAAAAACATTTTTTTTTCATTTTAATCACTTATCGGCAGCCATCTTGAATATGTCAAAATGCTCAAGGATGACAGCTTGTCATCATTGGGATATCAAAACTAGGAGTCTTAGAGATATCAAATCCGTTTAAAAAAAAAACCTTATTTTTAAAAAACAAAAATTCAATATTTATTAATGCGTTTACAAGGTATAAAATCCATTCGTCATCCATCCATATTACTAAAAGCTTATACAATAAAGAAGATTTAGTTTTTTTAAATAATTTTGGCTCTTATTGCTTATTTTTTATACATGACTCCATAAAATTTCGTTAACACTCTTATGGAAATATAGGATCTCCTAAAACTTCAAATATTTAAAAAATACAACAGTTACACGTAATAATGAAGACCTTATCTTTATTACTTTGTTTTGTAGTAACGATTTTTAAAATAAATTGATTATCTGAGTACCAAGTATTTTAACATTACAAAACTTTTTAATATTTATTTTATTCTCGGTTGTAACGTTATAATATAATTTTGCAAAAAATTATTTTAAATTCTCTTTTCTTTAGTTTGGAGATTATGATTCGCCTTAACTTATAGCTGCAACAACATAAATAAGAGATTTTTGTAAATATTAAGTAATTTTATATTTTCTACCTGTAAGTATTTCAAATGTTACAAAAATATGATTTTTTTACATAAAACATTTAAGGAACACTTTCACACAAATAATACCCGTATAATTAAATAATGTGATATTAGTAAACAAATAGTAAATGAGATGTAGATAGTATAGAACAACATAATTAAAAAGCATTTCAAAAACAGAGTCAAATTATTTAAGATGAAAAGGACTACAAAAATACATACATATTTAGAATCAAAGAATTACAATTTTTTTTATAATTTCACAATGAAGTATTTCTAAATTGGATGAATGAGATCAAGATGGAACCGACCTAAAAAGTAAAAAAATATGTAAAAAATAACACTTTTGTGCTTTAGTAGAAATAGAGAGCATCTTCTTATCAAAAATTTTTCTCCTTGGACACCTTTATTAATACAATAAAATGGTTTACAAAGTTACACACTTTTTCATAATGTGGCTAAACGCCCTATAAAAACCATTTAAATACTAGCTTACACGTCTATGTACACTTGCGGCATCATAAAAGTGGTACACAATACTTTTTATTGTAATCCCCTGGTCTATTTTTACAAGAAAATACTATTTGGTTTTTTGAAACCGTTATTAGAATAAGTCATTTAGAATATGTCATTTTGTATTTTATTCTGACAAATAAATAAAAACATGCCAACATATAATCCGGTAGTTAATCATGCAACTTCAAAACTACCAATGTCTATAACATACCACTTTTACGATGCAATCAAGGGTTAATTTAGATGATAGAAAAAACTTTAAATATAAAAGATGCATAATTTTGTCCATATTATCTTTTGGACTTCCCTTTAACTTAAGAAAGTTGCTGTCAAAATTTGACATAAGGAATGGTATCTAACACTTCTGACGTAGTACAAAGAAAATATGGAAAAAAATATGCAACTTTTGTATTTAAAGTGTTTTTTATCTCCTTACACATTAACCCCTGATAAAGGCTACGTAAATTTAGCAATGACCCTGCACCCTGTACATACATCAGAGATGGCCTACCTTTTTGTAAGCTGTGCCACTTTTAACTTCAATGATTTTGCGCGTGCCCCTTATACTCCATATGATAATTTTTTGAGTTAACTTTGACAGTTATCAGCTGTTTAGCATAACAAATAGCATAGGCCAACGAAAAAAAGTTGTAAAAAGTTGTCTCAAAAATAATGATATGAACTGTATTTTTGTTGGAGCAAAGGGTGTCAATAATTTTTTTGGAAAGGGATAGGGGTTTCTTGATTCAGGAAATGAAAAACAACATGAAATATAGTACCACAAGCTAGTTTACCATTTACTAGTTATTCTTTGGGGGTAACTACCTCCCCCGAGACATCCCCTTTACCGACGCCCTTGGTTGGAACAATATCTTGTGTTTTTTGTAATTTAAAATCTAACATTTTTCCGAAAAATAAAAAATAACAAAATCAAACAAAGTAAAGGATTTTCTAATGTGATTTTTACTCCTAAATATTTTATTTAGTCTGTTTAGTGTGAGTTTTGGGTTTGGTCTAATCACATTGTAATTTTTTCGTAACCTAATTTTAATTGAAACAGGTGTCGAAGTTATAGTGAACGAAATGTCTTGCAGAATTTACATAAAATAGGGTTATTAAAACTGATTTTCGAAAAAAAAATCACATTTGTTTATAATTTTTCACACTCAAAAATGACCATCATCTTGAATATTTTAATATACCTTCTTAATTCAAGGATGCCAGATTGGTATTAATATATTTTTCCTACGACTACATTATGAAAATGATTGATTTCACACGATTTGCATCCTCAGAAAACGTTAAATTTCACCCGTGTACAATCATTTTTCGCACATGTGTGGAAAAGTGCTTTTCCGCACATGAAAAAGTGTATGATGACATTAACTTTCCCACACATGTGCGGAAAAGCCCAATTTTTACAAAATGTAGTATAGTTCAACAATGGTCGTACGGAAATAGTGTCGATAGACAGGAACTTTCTTACACTAGCGTGTGGTTTCACTCGGCTAGCACCTCGTTCACAACCTTCACGCTTGTGTGAAATTTGTCAATTTCTTCTCTTGTTATGTAATAACTATTAAAAATAATGGCTATCATTAATTTCCATATTTTACCGAACAGGACACAGTTCTCTATAAAACAGAAATGCACGATAAATATAACTAAATAAACCTTAGAGTAATAAAAATTTACTCTAAGAAATAAACAGAGGCAAACTTTATTTTGCCTCAATCTAGGATAGGTGACCATTTGAAGCTCAGGGCTTCGGAAGGACATATAACTAATTATTCAAGTGTCAAAATAATACTGATGAGCGTTATATTGGGTTGTCTCTCATTTAAAGCCGCGTACTCATTAGCGAGCGGCTCCTCTAAGCGAGCCGTTACAGTAACTGATACTGTATCAATATTGGATAGTGTAGACGTGGTTCGCCACCACGCTTCAAGCCGCGAACCAGCTTTTTAAGACGTTCACATAAGCAAATATTGATACAGTATCAAATACTGTACCGGCTTGCTTTTAAAGTTCGCTCGCTAATCAGTCTTCAGAGACAAACCAGAAAGTCTTTCAATGTGTAAGCCGCTGTCTAAATATTTCACCTCTACTATAATTGACCAATTTCTGAATTTGACAGGCTGAGATCAAAAATGTGTTGCAACTATGAGGTACAAAATTTTACCATCTTCCTTAGATGCTACTGCTAGCTTCTTCAAATTCAAAAATTTATTAATCAGCCGGCAATGGGACAATTCACCGCGGCCGATTCACCGCCGCCGATTCGCAGCAGGTCGATTCGCAGCAGGTCGATTCGCAGCAGGTCGACTCGCCGCGGGGTATAGTAAACATACTTTTGAAAAAATATTTAAAAAATTCTATAATTTTTTTTTCTATATTAGTTTTAAAAAAAACTGCTTTTTGAAAAAGTATTATTAGACACAAAATCCCCTCGGGGAATCGGCTCCCCTGCAATTTGGCGACGGTGAATCAGCCAGGGCGAAACGGCCCGCGGCGGATTGGCCGCGGCGAATTGTCCTCTATGCAATTACCCACCTACAGAATAATCTTCACATAATATTCAGGGTGGACACCGGTCATAAAATTTGAAGGTGGTGATAAAATACTATAATAAAAGTAATAAAATTCCATTTAGGTAGGTACTGAAAAAAATTTCACATTCGTCATAAAATTTTAAGGCAGGAGCCTCAAAAATGTATCAAAGAAAATCGCCCAGCTTAATACTGGCATCGACAACTTACCACAAAAGAAAATTCGTTTGTCAAAAAAAAAACGGAAATAAATTGATAAGTAATAAAATCTTTCCCTTAAAAATTTTTTATTTAAGAGGTCATAAAAAAAGCTACAAAATTCCAAAAAAACACCCCTCTCCCAAATTTCTTAATCAGGTAACCTATGCAGAGCGGACACTGACTGTAGGCGCATTTTTTAAAATAATTTTATAACTAATTTTTCCAAATTTTTCATAAACTTTTTAGGTAAATAACAATTTACTACTTTTTATGCCTTGAGTTCTACAATTTTTTTTAAAGACAAAGACTTATTTTTTTACTTTATCACGGTACAACAAAAATAAATAGGTATTTCAGCCGGCCACCTCGAAATTTTATCACTAACTTCAATTACTTTATATGACACCTAAATACTGATCGGCCTGAAATTTTATGACCTATGTGAAACTGTCTAACTTTTTAAGACAACTTTCAAATGTTATGACCTTTTATGAATTTATGATTGATGGCAGCCTCTGAAATCATTTAGATGAAATACTTACACCTTAAGCCTCTGGCCCATGTCCTGTATGAAATTGGCCGCCTGCTGCCGATACTGCAACTCTTTCATGGCATCGAAGCCGGTTTGCCTTGAGGGGGTGTTTTCCAGCTGTTCCTTGGTGAAGTACCATTGGTCGCTGTTTTTCGTGTTGGCCATTGCTTGCTCTTAAGTCTTGAGCACTCATTGAAATTAGTCAGTCAGTGATTTCAGCAAATTTTCATAGTTCTAATAATTTCTTCTTTATTGTTCTGTTATCACAAATTTTTGTCAATTTTCACTTACTTATTCACAAATAATAAAAATAATCCTAGTTGCTAACTTCTTAGTTTAGTGGTTGCTTGAGTAATGTGGAGATTTTTCACTTTGAATGAATGGTCCATTCAGGAACTATTGTTTCTGTAATTATTTTGGGGTTAGTTTCTGAAAAAAGAGAACACACACAAATTTATGAAAAGAAAAGGCCAGAGCTATAGATTTACTTAAATTATACAGGGTTGTCCTTTTAAAACAGTCCCCCGTTTTTTAAATACATGGGTCAAGTGGCACCGTGTTGAATTAACTTAAGAAACCTAGTCCTTTTTGAAAAATTTATTGATGTTTAAATAATCATAATTGATTAATCTAGTATCTTTCATATTTCAATACCATATGGAGTAAAATTCCTAACATTCTGTTTAAAGAGAAACGTTCCTTTCTATCTAACATATTATTCATATTGAGCAATGGGTAATATGCACTTTATTTGCAAATCGAAGATTAAGCTATTAAGGCATTATTAAAATTTGAAAAATTGTTTTCAAGTGGAAACTTAGATGATAAAGAATTCAAAACTATAAATATAAAACATAACATTATAAGTTTTACACAAAATAAGGTGGTATAGTTTTTGCAAAGTCACCTGAAATGCTCCTAATACGGGGTTCTATCGATTTCATGAAATTTTGCTTCAATCTGCCCTTCAAAAGTTATCCAAATTCATATAAAATTTTCCTGGTATAATTTCAACCCTACCGACAGAGAAACCGCGCGGCTCTTTGCGATCCGAGTACAAAGTATTTGTTTTCTAACCGACCCAGCACAGGTGGATAGACGGCACCTGATTGGCAGATTTTTTTGAGATGCGCTTTTAAATGCTTTCGGGTGGTCTTAGAAAATAAATCAGTGTCGTTTCTGTAGGTGTAGGAATAGAAAGTTTTATTATCTATTTTTATTTCTTTAGTTTACGCCATAATTAAATGAAATAATTTTCATGAGTATATCTACCGCCGCCCATGTCACTTTCTTTAAAGGATATGCCGATGGTCGGCTTTAACCTTTGTTCAACTGACTTTGCAAAAACTTTACCAAAACTTCAACTATTATTTAAATCAGAAAGTGGATATGATGACATTTTTGCGTACCGTAATGAAACATGGCACGATTATAGTACAACACTATAGTATTATTTTACGAAGTGGTGCTCATCTCGAACCCAGTGCAGAGCAAAGATACAGGGTGTTTTATTTTTAATTGCATCTCTCTCGTTAAAATTCTGTATAAAATTCAAATGTAAACCTAGAGCAATGAAACTTTGCACCAATTATAAGGACATATTATTTTAAGCGCTAAAAAAAATATATTTGTTTATTTTCTTCCAAGAAATAAAAAATTATTTATTTTTTTTTTTTGATAAATTTATGTTGTGGGCGTTGGGTAGAAAAAAAAATCCAGGAGCTTCGTTATGCAAGATACGACAATGTGGTCATAAAAAAATTTTTGTTTGTCTTTAAAACAAAATTTGCTGAATGGGTGTGGCGTATACAGGGTCGGAGTACAGGGGTTTTTAATTAATAATTCTAAATTACAAAAATCTTAATAAATGAAAAAGTATGTGAATTTCTTAGACGTAACGATATTTAAAAAAAATATATATTAAATAAAAGATTCTTAGCATCTATTAATATTTTATGAAACGAAAAAAAAAATAGGTTTGAACTGTTCAAAACACAGGGTGTTTTTAAAAATAATTAAAAATTTTATGACCATTTTAAGTAATTTTTTTTATGGCGACAATACAAATTCCTATAGAAAACTCAAAGTCAGCACAATACAACAATACTAGTATAGCTTTAATTTTTTTAAATAAAAAATTTTGTACAAAGTGTTAAAAAGTAACCACAGATTTTAGTTTTTTCGTAATTTTTTAGGTTAGTGCTAAAAAAAAACATGTCATTGAAATTACTATATTATCCTTTATAAACCATTTATCGCACTCTATTTTTGTAATAAGCGCTAAATTATTGCCGTTTTCTGAACGTATATACTGGGCATCAAATACTTTGCTCTTATTTTAGTGTTTTTTTACATTATTTATTGTAGCTACTGCGTTAATAGGAATTTTGTAACAAAACTAGGCTCAACTTGTCGGTTTATTACAGGCTGTAACAAAAAAATTTAGATTTGCGTAATTTTGTAATATGCTGAAAGACACAGGGTGATATTAAAAAAATCATGTAAAAAGTAGTAGTCTCAAACTTTTGTTTATACCGGTTACGCAGTTTAAGATACCTTCTTAATTTTACTACTTATTATAACTAGAGGAACGTCTCTTTAATTTGGTGTACACTGTTTTACTTAGTTTTGTCACTGTACGAAAATACAGGGTGTTTCTTATGTCAATATATAAAAAATTTTAAACACATAAAATTTATAATTTTTTTTCTTTGGCACCATTTAAGTGCACTAAGGCATGAAAAAAATTTTATTCCACTAAAAACATAAAATTTTGGAAACAAAAGAAAAGTCGAAAAACGCGTACATGAGTCGAAAAACGCGTACAGTAAAAAGTAAAATTTTAAAGAATTTTTTTTTCGCTTTATCACATAGTACCGTTACATAGTACCTTCAATCGATAGAAAATTTAATTTTAAACAAAAGTTGTCGTTGGACTTTTTCTCCTAAAGGTAAAAATGTAAAAATATTAACGATTTTCTAAATAAAGACAGCTTTCGATAGATTTAAATACCACAGCCTATATCCCCTATGATTAGGAAAGTTGTTAATAACTTCGTTAGATTTGACTTTAAGAGAAAAAGTCATAAAATAACTTTTGTTTAAAGCCAAATGTTCTTTCTATTGGCTTAAATGTATACCTACTCGTCATTTGATTTTCTTTCCTTCATCACCATCGTAATCAGGAAATAATACCACAATTTTGTCTATTTAACCGACCCTGTATCTCTAATATTAACGAAGTAAGTAATAGTGCCGACTTAACTTTGAACACCCTGTACATTAAAATTCAAAAATTCCAGAAACTCCACTTTTAATTGTTTATCAAATTTTATTAAGTTAGGCTTGGTTAGATGTTTTTAATATTCTCTGGCGTAGATCTCAGAACAGGTACATTTAAGGTGTCAATTTTTGACATATCATGTGAACAGTTTGACGTAATGACTTAATTTATATCTATTTTCGTTTAGAATACGAAATTATTTAGAAATCGATACCCCACACGACCACCTTAGATGAAATAAGATTTTAACAATGTCTGTCCTCCTTCCTTTTGTTCCCCCCCTCCTCAAAAAAACCGTTTTCTCAACTTTATTTTTTCTAAATTTTGTGGATTTACAAGCTATAAAGTAAAACAAACAAAAAACTGTACGCGAAATGAGTTTCATATTTAATTTATACATTTTTTCTGCCCCACCTCAAGTACGCCCCTGTATCTGGGCCCTGCAGTGGGTTCTATCGGAGCACCACTGCTAAAATTGCATCTCTAGGTGTCTACTACATCTGTGCCAAATTTCATTACGGTTCGCGAAAATGCAGACAAACCCCAAAATTTCCCTCTTCCTATCAAACAAAAACAAAATATTTTTATGTAGTTATAATAGCCAGTAAGTTAATTTATTCATTGGTTTATTCCTCAGAGTAATTACTCTAAGGTTTATTCAAAATATTAAACTGCAATATTTATAAAAATTAATTAATTTGCTCAGGATATAATCTTACCAAGTCCATAAAGTAAGCAGCACAAAAATTTTATGATTGGTAAAGTTATGCTTATTAAGTGCTAGTATGCCGAGTTCCCAAATTTAATGTTCTTATACTTTATGAATTATAGCCTCTATTGCTAACTACCTGTTTAGAGTTAGTAGTGCACCTTTCTGGTGGTCTTAGGCGCATGATTCAGGGGCGGCTCCTGTCAATACAACATGGTAGTGCCAGAATTCTAAGTCAGTAAAAAAAAAATAAAACATCCATGCTCCACGCACGAAAACAATGCGCGTAATACGACTAACTGATGGCCTATGCCAGACACAAAATTTGATTTTTCCTATTTAAACAACGCCCTTTGCCCCCTTGCCAACTTTGGCTCTATCACTGTCCCGCATATAGGGTGCAAATAAAATCTATCTCTATACGAAGGAGCCAAGAGAAAAGTGTCAGCGTGTTCGACGCTGCTTTGGGTTTCAGTGGCTCTTTCATCGCGTCGCCGTCGCATCGAGCTGGAGTGCGATCCACGGCATTGCACAGGGCTACCGAATTTCATATAATTTAGAAATTAAAAAGAAATGCCTAAAATAAAATAAAAACCAATAAAGATGTCTAAAAAATAAAAAAATACGTGTTTTTGCGGAAAAATACGGTAGTGCCATGCCTCCGTGGCACTACCTCACAAGCCGCCACTGGGATGTCTTGTCAAAATGATCAGAGTAATTAAATGAACACTTTATTGCACTACTAACTTTAGAGACTCACTCACAGATTTCCAGAAAAAAAGGCCATCTTGAAATTGCTTGTATGTAGTCACATTTAGTGCTAAGGGAAATTTTTAAAAAAAGTTAGATACAACTTTGGCTACTCGGCGGTAGGTTAAGTTGGAGAGAGGATCGACCACTCGAAGTGATAGCGAGTGGGGGTGAGGTTGGCAAGCGGATGGGGATTTTCATCCAATCTTTTGTAAGGGGAAACTTATCACTCTCTCGCGTTGTTGTTGTCAAAAATGGTCAAAATAATTAAATGCTTGGCATTTCTGCAAAAAAGTTATTTCTGAACATTTTTTCCATTTTTACACCCTATTGCACTGCACACAAGTGCACAGAACAAACCTTTATGCTTATTTATTGCAAATTATTCAAGACAGACCAACTTGAAATTTTTTGTAGTCAAAAATAGTGCTTATTTAGTGCTAATTACACTTAGATCAGTTTTAGATGGTGCACTGTTATCTTCTAATGGAATAATGTTTCAAAAAAAAATTGGAAAAATGTGCAGGAAAAAAAAATTGAGAAATGCAAGCATTTAATTATTTAAATCATTTCGCCCCTTTCCCCGCCTCCTTATACCACTTTGATATGGTGCCCTGGTAACTTCAACAGGTAGTTAGCAGTACAGAAGTACAGACTATAACTCGAAAAGTATAAGAGCATTAAATTAGAGAACTTAGATTTTATTAGTACTTCGTGCATGAGCACCAAAAACATTCAACTAAAGGGTTCCTTAAATTTCTTTGATGAGCACTAAACTTTGACTCAACAAGAAAATTCAAGTTGCCCCTTTTTTCCTTTAAATCTGAGTGTCTAAAGTTAGCAGTGCAGAAAGGCGTTTTAAAAAAAATCGTAAAAAATGCTAAATAAAATTCAGTCAGGGTCAGGGGTTCGGTTCGGTTCGGTTCTTACTAGTTTGGAAATATTTTTTTAAACTTTGCTATTACAGCCAAACTTCTTTATCTTCAATTTAGCACTGTGCCTAAGAGTCATTTACAGCCGTAATAGCCAAGTTTAGAAAAATATTTCCAAACTACTAAGAACCTTTCATTTTGAAACTTGTATTGGAGGCTTTACTTTTATCTCAATTCCTTTTACGGAATGCCATTTTCGCGTACTTGGCTTTTTTTTACATGAAATGTTTTTGTTATGATTTCACTTCTTTTTTAAAGGAATTGGATAATACTTAATTTTTAAAGTAGTAAAATATGCGGAACATTGTTCAAAACTTTTGCAATACTTAAATTTTTGCGGTTTTTTAATTTTTTTCCATGGTTTTATCGTAGTTCATATCAGCCTTCCAAAGCTCAGCTCTCTAGAGTTTCTGAAAGTGTATAATGTTATTTTTACATAACTTTACATGTATAGGGGAAGGAAATAAATTAAAATTGTTGTTTTAAAATTTTGTCCTATAGTTTTATCATAGTTCCTATCAGTCTTCCAATGCTCAGCTCTCTAGCGTTTCTGGAAGTGGGTAATGTTACTTTTACATAACTTTACATTTATAGGGGAGGAGAGTAAAAGAAAATATTGGACTTTTTCAAATTTTTCCCATGGTTTTATCATAATTTCTATCAGCCTTCCAATGCTCAGCTCTCTAGCGTTTCTAAAAGTGGGCAATGTTAGTTTTATATAAATTTACATTTATAGGAGAGGGAAGTAAATTAAAATGTTGGTGTTTTTAAATTTTTTCATATAGTTTTATCATATTGTCTTTCAGTCTTAAAAAGTTCAGCTCTCTAGCGTTTCTGGAAGTGGGCAGTGTTACTTTTACATAACTTTACATTTATAGGGGAAGGAAGTAAATTAGAATTTTGGGGTGTTTTAAATTTTTCTATAACTTTTTCATGTTACTATCGGTCTTCCAAAGCTCAGCTCTCTAGCATGTCTGGAAGTGGGCAATGTTACTTTTACTTAACTTTACATTTATAGGGGAGGGAAGTAAATTAGAATTTTGGGGTCTTTTAATTTTTTCCTATAGTTTTATCATAGTTCCTATCAGTCTGCCAAAGCTCAACTCTCTAGAATTTCTGGAAGTGGGCAATGCTACTTTTACATAACTTTAAATGTATGAGGGGAGTAAATTATTAATTTTCCAGGGGTTTGGTCATAATTTCTATCAGTCTGCCAAATTTCAGCTTTGTAGCATGTCTGGAAGTACAGTAGAATATTGATAATCTAAACCCCATACCCTTATCTTTGACACAAATTTTGACAACTTTTTTTCGTTGGCCCACGTTATTTATTATGGTAAACAATTGCTAACTGTCAAAAAGTTATCTCAAAAATTATGATATGTCCGTTATACATGAGTGAGTGAGTGGCAATTTCGACATTTTTTGAAATTTCGTAACTACTTTATGGAATTCCATGAAACTTGGAGGGGTTGTTAACTCCATGGAGATCTACGACTGTGCAAAGTTTGAGATTCGTAGCTCATTCCGAAGTAGAGTGTTAGGTAGGTCAAATATCTGCTGAAATGTTTCAAGAAAAGATGGTTACGGCGCGCGAAATTGGAGAGGCACTGCCGTGCCCTCAAATGAATGATAACAACCTCAAATATTTTAGAAATAGAACATACAATAGTTATGGGGCACGGGGACAATAGTATTTACAAACAACAAATTTTTGTTGTGTAGATCCACTTTTATGTATTGGAATAACCTTGCTAAGCTTCCACTTATCAGGAAATACAGATTTTCTTATTATTAAATTAAACAAAACCTGAAGAGGAGAAGTTATCTATATAACCAGCACCAACAAAAATCTGGACAAACCTCCTTTACATAACACATAAATGCTGTATGATAATTTTGAGTGAATAAGATCAAAATAATAGACATATACACTGGATAATACAAGTGAATCAAAGGAACCAAATGTTGGCAGCTTTGTGTGTGGTTCTCCCTTATAGTTGAAACAAGCTTTCAAATTATACCAAGACTACCCAATACTCAAATGCAGTGACTTTAAGGGATGGACCAGCGCTAACTAAGTGAGGGTTGGGTAATTTGAAACATTTTGCAGTTTCTTAAAATTCTGTTCTTATCTTAGCTGGGCAGTATTGCCATGATATGTAAATTTTACATTTGATTCTTTATATGGCATATTTCTATGTTTTCAATACCTAAGTCAATAAAACAAATTGGTGAAGCTAAAAATAATTTATTTGGGAATGGATGGTTCTACTGCAAGGAAATTTTTAACTTGAATGTGCAAATTTTACATATGATTTTACATTATTTAAATAATGTTATTTAAAAATAACATAACCAATTGTGGAATAACATTGTTACAAACACAAATATATAAAAGAAACTTGTCATTATCTTGGTTGCCAATAATTTAATGCATTACCAAAAAATATAAAAGAACTCCAAACTCAATATCTTCTAAACAGAAATAAAAAACCTACTTGAGCATACAACTTTTCAATTCAATTCAATTTTTTTCAATTCAAAACGTTTATTTCGTCAATCCAATAATATAACAAAAGAACATATTTCTAAAAAAATGTGACGAAAATGGACCATCTCTCGATTATAGAAACCGCTAACACTAAGCCCTTAGAGGGCTTATGCGAAATGGCCCAAATAAATTAAGTAAATAATACATTTTAACAAAAGTTACCTAAGTAAAGAGTAGAACTAAAAAACTTACAATTCTACAAATAGTTCAATATATTTATCCCAGTCCGGCCGACCCATGCAGACACACCAAAGCCGAAAGCCAAAACGCCCCTCGGGGGAAACAGCGAAGTATTAAGTCTTAATTGTCATCAACAAGAGAGAAAAATACAAGTATTTTTTTTTAAGTCAACCCAAAAGTAGTTAAAAACTTTTAAAGCAGTTGTTGTTGTTCCAACAGTTTTTCTTTTGTATATTTAGAATAGGACTTTAATGAAAGCTTTTGTATTTCCCTTGGAAGTTCATTCCATATTCTAATAGCATTATACACAAATGACTTTTGAAAAGCTGCCGTTCTGTCGGGGGATAATAAACCTGTGAGCGTTTCTTGTTCTGTGCGATAAAGTAAAAGAATTTCTGGCAAGGTAAATTGGTTTACCAGTTTTTATGATACGATAAACAAAAGTATACAAATGATGCCTCCGACGATTAATCATGTTTAAAATTTTATTGCTGTTAAGATGGAGGGTGATATGACATCTGTAGGGAATGTTGTAGGCAAATCTCATGCAACTATTTTGGATATTTTGGACTGATTTTTTAGATTGCCAAGACAATGACTCGCTATAGACCACATCTGCATAATCAAATAATGATAAAATTAAGGAGTCACACAAAAAATATTTTTGTTTTGATGATAAGAATTTTTTATATTTATATAAAGTTTTTAGACGTATATATCTAGCAATAAGTTTTGTTCTTATGTGATGTTCAAATGAAATACAATTGTCGAATATAACGCCCAAGTTTCTTGCTTTTGGAACTATTGGAATACTTTCGTTGTTTATCTTTATGTTTAGATTCTGCTCGAGATGTTCTCTAATTTGTTTGTTTTTATTTAAAATTAAAATTTGTGATTTGGATGAGTTTAACTTTAAATTATGATCTCTTGCAAATGAAGATATATTTTTTAAGTCCAAATTTAGTTTATTATTAACATCTGACATGGTATGTTTATTTATAGGAATGTGCAGTTGACTATCATCAGCAAACTGCTCAAGTTTTGAAAATGTTATATTTTTTGACATATCTGCAACATAGAGAGAAAAAAATAGTGGAGATAAAACCGATCCTTGTGGAACTCCTTGTTTTATTATTTGAAAGTTTGATCTCTGACAGCCTGCCATTTTTTTAATCTCAACACAATTGTACCTATTACTTAGTATATTTTCACACAGCATGTTTGAATTTCTAGAAAGACCAAAATAATTAAGCTTTGCCACTAACATTTTATGACTAATTGTATCAAAAGCTTTACTAAAATCTAGTAAAGCCAAGCAAGTACTGTTACCTTGTTCTTCATTTTTTCGAATGTCATTTAATACGTTTACTAGGGCTGTTGTAGTGCTATAATTTTTTTGAAATCCGGACTGACACTCTGGGATTAAATTATTACGCTCGGCAAAAGTTATTATTTGGTTGTAAATAAATTTTTCAAATATTTTTGATGCGGCAGGCAAGACACTTATTGGTCGCAAATCTTTTATTTCGCTTGGTTTTTGAATTTTTGGAATTGGTTTTACAATGGCTTTTTTCCAGATGGATGGATAAGTATTTTGTAAGATGCAGCTATTAATAATATTTATTAAAGCGCCAGAGCAGAACGGAAGGCAAAGCCTGATATCTTTAATTGAAATCCCATCTATACCAATGGCATTTGAAGAGATTGAAGATATTATTTGGTAAAATGCAGTCTATGAGCTGGAAGTCTAAGGCCTCATTAGTGAGTCTATTGGTATTGTAAAAATTCACTAAATCATTTGAAGTTGTGTCGACCATGTTATCTGTTACCTGAAAAAAATTGTGAATAGTCTCTGCATTCTGTAAGTCGTCTGGTATGTCGTTAGGTGCGTTTTTTGTAATGTTTAATTTTTTTTGCATGTTCCCAAAATTCTTTGCCCTTTTTCTGTGTAAGCGTATTAAAATATGATTTTTTTTCTCTTATTAGTGCATGTTTTGTAAAATTTCTTAATTGTCTGTAGTAGTTTAAATCACATTCATGCCTAGTCCTTTTTTTTATGTGCCTTATCTCTTAATTCTATCATTAGTTCAAAAGGGTTTTTCAGTAATTATTCTTGTCTTTATAGGGCATGCTTTTCTAAAATATTTAAAATGTTAGTATTAAAAAAATTTACCTTCTCATCCACATTATTCGTGTTGTAAAGTAGGTCCCAACCGATTCTCTGTCCATCCATTAAAAACTGCTGCATATTTATTTTATTGTACACACGATAAAAAATTTCTTTTTTTGTATTTTTGGTAAAGAAAATGTAGAAAATACCAAGTTATGATCAGTTATGCATTGAGATATAGAAAGAGAACCAGATTTACAGGTGGTAAGGCTATTGTTTGATATTATCATGTCTATTAAACTAGATTGATTTGTGGTTAAATTATTCTAGTTGGCTCTGTTATATGCTCTGTAAGCTCAAAAGTGTCAAGGATTATTTTTAGTCGTTCTGAATATAAGCTATTCTCCAAATAATTTATATTTATGTCACCTGCTAAAATGATAAAGTCATTTCTGGGGGTAATCAATCCTAAAAATTCTTCTAGTGTCCAGAAATTGTGACTTACTTTCGGATGGGGTATATTAATTAGTAAGTATGACTTGCCACCAATATTAAAATTAATTGCAGTATTTTCCATAAAATTAAGATTGAACAGAACTTCCTTATATTTTAAATATTTTTTAATGTAAATGGCCACTCCACCGCCTCTACCCTGTTGTCTATCTTTTCTTATAAATGAATAACCGGGAATACTATAGACATCTTCGGAAATTTGATCATTTAGCCACATTTCATTAAGGCAAAATATGTCAAAGTTGTATTTAAAAATGTAGTTCACAAGCTCATCAAAACCGGTATTCATAGAACATACATTTAGTAGACCTATAGAAAAATTATTGTTGTTACGATCATAATCAGCTGTAAACGAAGAGTTTGCAGTGTCGTCCCTTGATTGATTAAATGAGTTATTAACCATTGTCCAAAAATAACCTCTCTGTTCCCCCCAAAATGAGCCCGATGACCCAACAAATCGGCCCACGTCTGCAGCCGGCCCGACCAGGAATAAAAACCAAACATTTTAACACCCTCATTTGTAAGTTTCTTTTTAACACAAAGATAAAAAACAAGATTTTCCACCCACACTCAGTCTATATTAAACCACTATTAATTTAAAAAGACATATAAAAAAAGTACCAGCAAAAACATTGTTTAAACTAATATGTACCTACTTACAAGTTTTAGTCACTAAAAAAATAAAAACCCATCTTTGTTTAAATTTTACAAATTTTAATTTTTAATAAGCAAATATTTAATAAATACATATTTTATTTAATAGGTAGAAGTATATCAGTTCACTTATTATTTAGTTTTGCAACCTACTTTTTTTTAATACATGTGTAAGCAGGTAGAATTTAAATATATTATTTAGAAATAAATTTTGTTTAAGCACAATTTACTTTTTATCCTTTTATATACTTTTTTAAATTTAATTAGTTTAAGTTAATTAAATCTTTTTCACTTGAAATACACTTCTTCATTTATTTTTACATAAATATTTCCATTTAAAACCCATGCACTATTTTTTGTAAACTTTTGTATTGCTTTTTGAAATAACTCCCGACGAAATTTGGTTAAGTCTTCTTTAATTTGCACTCCCGATTCTTTCAAAATTTTACGATTTTTTAAGATTTGTGTACGCGTCGCAATGTTTGAAAACCGCATCAAAACTGCTGGGGGCCGGTTGCCGGGGTTTCGATCTGGTATGTGATGGCACTTCACTATCTCATTTTTTCCTATGTTTATTTTTAATTTTTGCAGAATAAGATCGGTGACCTTCGCTTGAATATTTTCATTGTTTTCTTTTTTAACCCCAAATATACGAATGTTCATGTTCTGTGATGCTTGCTCTTGACCATCCAAGGTTGTTATTAATTTTTTGTTTACATTTTCCAGGGCAGAAATTCTGGATTCAAGGGCTATACTGCTTTCGGATTGCACTTGCAGTTTTTCATTTAGGTTTTTTCCAGTAAATTTGTTACTTTTTCTGCGATATCCTGTAGAAACAATTCTGTAAATGTACTTTTAATGACTGTTTTTATTTCTCTCAAATCCGTCGAGGACAAACCCATTATGGCGGCTAATATGGCGCTTGTATTTTACACTAGATAATGTTGTTTTTGGAATAATTTTACACCACACTACTTTTTTTGTTCACTTTTTATATGTTGATGGAAGCCTCATTTAATAAGCAAACTTGTAGAGATTAATTAATTGTTTTAAAATACTGGTATTTTTTAAAGAAAAATACGTAGCGGTTTAAGACTGCATGTTAGCTACATGCATGCCATCTACTCTCTTTTAAATACGTAGCGGTTTAAGACTGCGTGTTAGCTACTCGCACGCCATCTACTCTCTTTTAACTTAACTTTTTACACTGTTTCAAAAATTTCTGCTAGGTGGAAGGTAGAATTTTGTTCTTTTTAAATACAGTCAGACCTCTATAACTTGAACCTCTATAACTCGAACCTTTAAAGTGGTCCCTGCACTTTTTATATGTATTTTAACCTCTTTAGCTCAAATTTCTACAACTCAAACTCTCCATAACTTGAACTGTTTTGGTGGTCCCTTTAAGTTTGAGTTATAGAGGTTCAACTGTACATATTTCATAAAAAAATAATGTTGTTTTGTGTCCCAGCATTAGTCTTTAGCTTGAATTTCTACAACTCAAAATCTCCATAACTTGAACTGTTTTGGTGGTCCCTTTAAGTTCGAGTTATACAGGTTCAACTGTACATATTTCATAAAAAAATAACTTTGTTTTGTGTCCCAGCATTAGTCCTAAATGTGAAGTGTATTTGTCTTTTTCAATCACAGTATAAACATTTGTTCTTTTGCTTTATTTGTAATTTTAGATAATTTTTATTATTTATAACAAAAAATTAACTAGGTTCTTGAAACCATAGGGAATATTTTTTTTTTAATTTTTGACCTGTCTACATTTTTGTAACCAAAAACAATAAATATTCTATTTTATTCTGAACAATAAACTCTTTCTACACCATGAATGATTAAAATTTCGTTGGAAACAAATTTCCTCTTTTTTGCCATGCACCAACAAAAAAATTTAATGATTGACATAATGTAACATTATTTTTCAATAACATTAACATTGGTCATGTTAAAAAAGACCCATTATGAGTTGAGGGGTTAAAGCAGCCTACTCACCAGCCAATTTGCTAGGGCAATTAAGTGTCCCTAAATGTGTGTTTGCCCATATCTGTTACATATAAAGATACTAAATTACTCCTACAAATTGCCTCGTAAGTAGCCCTCATAAGGTTCATTTTTATTTCTTCAAAGGCTTATCCAAAGATTATAGAATATAATAAATATTATTAGCTTATCGAATTGGGGTCAAAATGGTGTCACAAAAAACGAGGTTCCCATATTGACACTTGTCATGGTACATTAAAGTGGATTTATCGACAAACAAACCTAATTTTGTAAAGGGAAAAACAAAAATAAAACAAATTGATGCTTTTGGGAGCTAGTTTGCCTTTATTAAATCTGTAAAATAATGCGTAGATTGCTGGCAATCGCCATGACGCAGCAAAAGCTTGTGTAATCATTGATATATGCGACCCATTTTCAACACTTTTTGGGATGTTTTTTACCATTTTCGCCAGGTTTTTTTGCATGGATCTTCAAACCTATACCATATTTAAAGTTTTAATATTAAAATTGGGCATTTAGCTACCTAAATTGGGTCGCTACAAGTGGTTGAAAAGTGGGTTTTCCTGGTGGTGAGTTGTCCTTCCTTGTGAAACTAGTGCACACGTTTTGGCTTATTTTATCCGCACTAGCACCCTAGGGCTTTTAAGAATAATTAAAACTGATCGGTTTAGCTTAATCCTTAAGTTAAACATAAAATTTTTGCAGATTTTGACGAGTAACGGCGAAAAGTTGAAAAAATACGTACGAAATAAAGGGAAATTTTCACGCTGTTCTGTGATGGCCGACCTACCAACGCCGACTAAAGATAAAAGCCATAAAGCCGTGTGTCTTTTGAACTGTATGACGTCACGTCAAATAGTCAAAGCATTTGCGTTGTTTGGAGAAAAAAACGATTTGTTTTATTGTAAGATTTTAGTTATTGACAAAATCATTTTTATAGAAAATTATCAGAAAAAACTTCTGAAACACTTTTTACAACTGGTTTAATGCATGCCCACACCGATTCAAAAAACGCATCAGGTGACGCTGCATTTAAAATCGGTACAAATCCATGGTCCATCACGTGATGCGTTTTTTGAATCGGGGTGGGCAACAAAAAAATTTCTCAGCAAAAAAAGTTGATTCTTATTTATTTTAAGTGGCGACGCTAAGACGAGGAGGCGATCGTCAGACAAGTGTAATCAATTGAATTAAAGATTTTAGTTATTAACAAAATCATTTTTATAGAAAATTAACAGAAAAAAACTTCTGAAACACTTTTTACACCTGGTTTAATGCATGCCCACCCCGATTCAAAAAACTCATCAGGTGACGCTGCCTTTAAAATCGGTACGAATCATTGACTTCTATAGGGCCTTATACAACTCAATGGTACGAATCCATGGTCCATCACGTGATGCGTTTTTTGAATCGGGGTGGGTATGCATTGGTGAAAAAAGAGTAGTAACAATTTTTATTAAAAAAAAAATTCTCAGCATAAAATTTAATTCTTAGTGGCAACGCTAAGACGAGGAGGCGATCGTCAGACAAGTGTAATCAATTGAATTGTATTTTTTTAAGGATCTATTGTATAATTCGTCTGTTTCAACTCTTAAATAAAAGTTTTGTTGACCGTAAAAAGATACAGTCGAGGGAATGGGGAAGTTCCACCACACTGTGGTGGTGTCAGGGGAAAGGGCGCCCGCAAAATATTTGAATATAGAAAGGGGTAGGTACGTACAAAAATTAAATACAATTTACGAAGACTAGGTGTGAAGACGGGGCTCTGCCGTGGAACATTTTGGCCTATGCGTTTTTTGAATCAGGGTGGGCACGCATAGAGACCCTATATGTATGACATATTTAAAATATGTCATACATACAGGGTCTTTAGGCACGCATAGGTAGAAACCTGGTATAAAGAGTGAATGTGACTTTATTTGACAAGTTTCGCTACTTCGTAAAAGCAAATATCTACCGTACCCTTTTTCATTCTCGTGGGTGGTTACATCCGGTTATATCTTATCGCGTCGCTTATTGGCGTCAAATTTTTTTTAACAAAATTTATAATTTGTGGACATTCCCAAAACAGAAAAGTAGCTCATTGGCCTTGTGTTTTAGGAGGTGTTGATTGGAACGTCATTTTAAATATAGGTATTTAGGAAAATTCCACGTAGCTCAATTCTCACTAATTCTGGAAATTTCCAATTTCCGGATACTTTTACATTTTTAATTATAACTGAACAGAATTAAATTAATGACGAAAACCTGTAAACCTTCCCTAAAATCAAAAAAGAATTAACTATACCGGAAATTGTATCATTTACAAGTCAATAATGACTATGATAATGACTTTTGGGCGGAAACGCATGTCAAAAAAATGGGGGAAATTCAAATTGGCGGTAATTCATTGGTCGATTTATAGGTCTTCGATGACGGATGACGGATTGTCACATCAACAACACGAGTGTCACAACAACAAAAACAAAGAATAGAAAAAAATGTTTGTGGAATATTCTGTCTCGGTGTTTACGGTGGATTTATATTATTAGTTTCTGACTTTTTGATTTGCAATCAGTGTAGAAGTTTACAGGATCTACTTAAAAAAGTATGTAATTCTAGGTTTTATTCGCATTGTTCTCTAGTCATAAAGGTCCCTTCAGCTAGAGTCCCTGTATGTTGACATTTAATTGAATTGACATATTTGGATGTATAAAATATATCTAAATATGTCAACATACAGGGACTCTAGGTTCAGCCTCATAAGTTACATTAGATTAAATTAACTTACCCTAAGCCAAATTACACTAACTAAAAGATTTTTTTTGTTTTTTTACTTAGGAAGGTTCAAAAAGGCATAAAATAAGATGTTTACAAAAGATACAAGTAGAAAACTTTAGAAAAACCATAAAAATTGAGAAAATTTCCTCTTAAGTTAGTCTTACTTGGCTTAGTGTAATTTAATTTAATTTATGAGGCTAAACTGACCTTAAATTTAACAATATCACATAGTGTACATACATTGATATATTATCTTAAAGCCATAAGCACAGTTACTTATTGAGTTTCACTTTCGGCAAAACTCAATACCTCTTGCCAAGGGGGAATTTCTCATTACTTTTCATTATTTCTCATTACTTTTCATTATTTGGCATTACTTTTCATTACTTGTCATTACTGTTCATTATTTTTCATTACTTGGCATTACTTTTCACTACTTTTCATTACTTGGCATTAATATTCACTACTATGGCATTTTTATTCATTGATATTCATTACTATTCATTGCCCTCACATTACTTTTCATTATTTTGCAATTTAGGTTGAGAGGTTATGTTTTACTTTACAAAGGGTTGTGTGTGTGTGAATTTTTATTACACTTTATATTAATTATAACTAATAATAGGTAATAGAAACAAATTTATAACAGATTTACAGTGTTATATTTTCTAGCAAGGTATTGTAAACAGGGACAGGGTTACTGGTGTCTCTAAAAGGCCTGCACTTATAGATATTCCTGAGGTCTTAATAAGCCGTTTTTGACCACCCCTTCCCCCATCCTAATGTATTTTCAAGAAAAAATACATTAAAAAAACACTAAACATTGTGAGCAAGTAGTCCATTGGAGTTGGTTTACAGGAAAACCAAAATATATGTTTTAAAAATAAAATAACCAACATCGGAAAAGTGGACTAACCTTTTTTGTAAATCGAGATTTTAGGGTACCTCCCCCTCCTTTTTTTTCAGAGTTAGGAATAACAAAAAATTTTTTTACAGGAATCATAGCAAAGTTGGTTTTATTAAGAAAACCAAAAACCAGATTGAAATCGGTTCAGTCGTGTTTGAGATATCAGCCATATCTCCAAAACTGATGGAAAAAATTTCTTAAGATAGGGCCACAGAGTCATAAGGGTCTCTATCAGAAAAAAACCAAACCTGTGGTCTTAGACGTTACTCAGTTTCCAAATAAGCACGCTAACAATCCCTATGTTTTGCAAAAACTGATTTTTTTCAATTTCAGTTTTTACGTTATATCTCGAAACGGAGGCATCAAAATGCAAAATCGATAATAACCAAATTGGTGAGGCTTACTAAGCTTAATTAAATCCAAAAGCAAAAATTTAAATCGGTTCAGTACTTTTCGCGTTAATGAGGAAAAACCATCAAAATTTGGCCAAAATTGGTGCTAATTTAAAGGGTCATATGTTGCGAAGCTTTGGTTTGATTAAGAACAAACTGCCTATGCAGACGCGTTGTTATAGTGCCTATCAACGTATGTCAATTTTTAGGGTCGCCAATAAATTGCGTTGTAAAAAATTGGCAAAAATCCAAATTTACTGTTTTTACAAATTTTCTCTATAGCAGGGAGGAGGAGCTTAAATCGAAAAATTGCAAGAATTCATTTCAATTTAGTTTGTCAGTGTCTATAAGTTTGCCAAATTTCATAACTCTACGATAAGTTTGAATCTATTTATATTTTAAAAGTGTAACCTATTAAGCCGCTTATATCGATAAAAAAATTTCGAATAAACTTTTTTATATATTAAACCCCCTCCCCCTAGAGCCCCTTAAAAATTAAAAACCTGAAATTACTTTAAATTAAATATTGAATATCTCAGGAACTATTTCATAAAAACTCCTAAGATAGGGCCATAGAGTCGTAAGGGTCCTATCTCTATCAGAAAAACCCAAACCTGTGGTCTTAGATGTTTCCCAGTTTTTAAATAAGTGCGCAGACGACCTCTATGTTTTGCAAATACACTGTGAAATTGTTGTATTGCCACCGGTTCTTGATAAGTATACAAAGTTTAAATTAAATCTGTCTGTAAGTCTTTTAATTCAGATTTTATAAATAGAGTGTTAAGTAAAACACCAAAATTGTAACTTAAGGATTTTATAATGTGTTAGTATTTGAATTTGTTTTTTTTTTGTATTTTTATATTTGTGGTCTTGTCCTAATATTTTAATTTGTCATTTTGTTTAGATTTTTTTATTTATTTATAATGTGGATTTAGTGTTGTGTGAATCTGTCTAGTGTTCCTTGTATTACTTATTTAGTTTTAATATTATTTTAAAAGAAAACTGCCACAAGATCTACTTGGGTGGTTTTAACTTTCTATATATTTGCCAGCACTTTAGTTTTGAGCTCATTTTGATGTTTATTACTTTCTATTGTTTTAAGAATTAACATTATTAAGGACTTGGGATTTTCTAGATCTATAACTTAGATATAGGCTTTTGACGAGTTGATAAAAATGTAAACATTTTTTATAACAAGAATAAATGAATTTGAATTTGTTCATTTCTGCAAAATTCTTAGGCTTAAGAGGGGGGGCTGGACACCGAAGCCCTCCCCCCCCCGGGTGCGCCTGTGAAATTATTGTATTTTTACCGGTTCTTAATAAATGTACAAAGTTTAAATTAAATCTGTTCATTTTTGCAAAATTCTTAGGCTTGGGGGGGGGCCTGTGAAATTATTGTATTGTCACCGGTTCTTGATAAATGTACAAATAAATCTGTTAGATTTTGCAAAATTCTTAGGCTTGGGGGGGGATCAGGTCCCCAAAGCCCCCCTGAGTGCCTGTGAAATCATTGTATTGTCACCGGTTATTGATAAGTGTACAAACTTTAAATTAAATCTGTTTGTTTCTGCAAAATACTTAGGCTTGGGGGGGAGGGCCGGGCTGTTTAAAATTCTCTACATTGACTTGATTGGGTGCTTGGAATTCAATTTTGAGCAATTTTAAAAAAGCTTCTGTGTAAAAAAGTATGCTAAATATTAGAAACAAAAAAAAATTGTTTATTAATATATTTCACCGAACTTATGGTTAAAGTTTGTCAGAATAGTTGTGAAACACCCTTTAGATACACTAATTTTCATTATTACAACTTTGTGTATAAAAATTACTACTCATTACTATTCATTACTTGGCATTATTTGTCATTACTTTTCATTACTTTTCATTATTTGGCATTACTTTTCATTACTTGTCATTACTTGTCATAACCTTTCATTAATTTTCATTACTCACATTATTTGACATTTTTCATAGTAATGTGCAATACATGTACAGAAAATGGGTAGTGAATTCCCCCTCGCCTCTTGCCCTTATGTGACTGCTACCAAGTTTAATAAACCACCCTAAAGAAAAGTCAAGGCTTCAACCTATTTACAAAGTTTTTCAAAAAATAGTGAAACCTACCTTCATTAGGTTCAAAGAAAAAAAAATTATTATTAGATTTAAATTTTTATGTGCAGATATTTTTAAGAAGTGTTAATTTTGTTCTTTTCTTAATTATTATTTCAAGTACCTACCCAAAATGTAATGTAATGTTGTACCTTTTATTTAGTTTTTTACTAAGTGATTAGCTAGCTACCCACAGTGGGTGTACAAATTTTTCTACAGGACTCCATAGGACTATACAGGACTCCACAGGACATGTACAGGACTATACAGGACACACCACAAGACCAAAAATTTATTAAAGTCCTGTATGACAGTGTACAAATTTGGTTCAGCTGATCACCCCCTGTTTTTTACTCTATATGGAAATAATTTTTCCTTTTTCAGTTTTTGTCTAATAAATAAAATTAATGCTATAACATTTTTATTGTTTAGGAAACAAATGTAAATTTAGTGTAATGTGTGATTAGTACATAGAGAATATAAAAAATAAATAAACACTGTCATACATCACTAAAATTGGTGGCTTCAATATAGGAAAATATAAGAGAAAGTGAGAAGATGACAAATGATCAAGTATCCCTAAATGAGCAAAGCAAGGTCCATTTTCAAGCTCTTTCTATTCCAAATTTTGAAACACATTAGCAAAACATTTTTGAACAGACTTTACTTCTGGGTATCATAGAAAAAGATAAAAATTTGACTAAACTTACATTTGTGAAAAATTCTAGTAAAAATTCTTTGCCTTAGATAAGTAGGTATAGGTACCTAGTACACAAAAAGTGTCTGTTTGGTCTATTTTTTGAGGTATATAGTGCCTAAAATTAACAACTCAACCAGGATTTGACCAAGTAAGTGTATATTTATATATTTTTAGGTGTATCTCATATAGTCAAGAATGAAGCGTTCCAAAACCAGTGAAGAAAGCACAATACGAGCAGAAGTAGCCAAAGAGCTTTACAACAAAAAACAATGTACTTTTGAAACTTATGAATGTACTCAGCTAGCAATAGATGGATTTAGCTATTGCACTAAACATATTTTGAATGACAAGAATGCACCCTACAAGCAGTGTGCTTATGTTTATCACAGTAATGGAAAAAAATGCAATCTACCAGCAGCAAAAAATGATAAGAAAGAATTGAATTTTTGCAATGAACATACACTGAAGTCAAACTTGGCAACAAACAGGAAGAATTCAAAATGCCCTCCTCTTATTACTCCTGAGGCAATACTAAACAATTTGGGGCATCATGTTAAGAATCTTAAGGAGTCTCATGGAAAGATGCTTGATGTTAAAGTTACAAAAAGTATTGATCCATTAGGTACAAAACTAAAAAATTTGGTGAACTTTTATTTGCTATGGCGAAAATCAGTTTAGTTTTAGGGTGCATGTCCATCTGAGAGAAACATTCTATTGAGGGCAGTGGCGGCTCGTGGGGTAGTGCCACGGAGCCGTGGCACTACCTGATAATTATTTCTACAAAAACACATTTTTTTTTCTTTTAAAACATTTTAATATGTTTGTTATTTTATGCATTTATTTTTAATTTATATAAAATATGGAAGCACTGACTAAGTGAGGGGTGGAATGTGTGCCGCTTGTCTGCTGCTGACGTCGATCAGAGAGATTTTTACCAGTGGCCTATATGAGCGACAGAGTTGGATAATTTTTACATACATTGTGAAAATCCACAATCTTTTGCTAAGATTGTGGAAAGATTGCGAGGGATTGTGGAGGACTGTGCAGCGGTGTAGCGTGCCTGAAGGGGCTGGGGAAGACAGCCCATCAAACAAAAATTTGCAAGGGATTGTGACGCACTGTGGTAAGATTGTGAGGGGTTGTGGTAAGATTGTGACAGATTGTGAGTGCTTGGGACCGACCGAGGGGTGAACAGCTCTCACAATCGGTGTACACATTTCTCACAATCTTTACACAATCCCTCACAATCTGTCACAATCCCTTACAATCTTCCCACAATCCTTCACAATCCCTCACAATCCATCTCAATCACTCACAATCCTTCATCCCACAATCTTTACACAGTCTGTCCCAATCACTGACAATCTGACCACAACCCCTCACAATCGGACCACAGTCCTTCACAATCCCTCGCAAAGGAAACGATAGACATGATGACCTTTTTTTTTTTGGTCGCAAGAATTTTTGATGGGCTATCGCCCCCCGCCCCTTCAGACACGCTACACCGCTGCAGAGTCCTCTACAATCCCTCACAATCTTAGCAAAAGATTGTGGATTTTCACAATCGGTGTACTCATTTTGGGTGAGCTGTTCACCCCTCGGGACCGACTGTGTAAAGATTGTGAAGGATTGTGGGATGAAGGATTGTGAAAGATTGGGATGGATTGTGTAAAGATTGTGAGGGATTGTGAAGGATTGTGGTAAGATTGTGAGGGATTGTGAAGGATTGTGGTAAGATTGTGACAGATTGTGAGTGATTGGGAGGGATTGTGTAAAGATTGTGAGAAATGTGTCACCGATTGTGAGAGCTGTTCACCCCTCGGTGTGCAGTTAGTCATATTGTTCTTGTCCGTGGAGCATGTGTCAGGCACGCCAGCCAGTTAGTGTGCAGTTAGTCGTCTTGTTTTTGTGTGGGGTATGCTTTAATTTATGCCGAGGGATAAACAGCTAACCCAAAATATGTACACCAATTGTGAAAATTTACAATCTTTTGCTAAGATTGTGAGGGATTGTGGCAAGATTGTGAGGGATTGTGCAGCGGCGTAGCGTGCCTGAAGGGACGGGGGGGGGGGGGGACCGTCCCATCGAAAATTCTTGCGACCAAAAAAAACAAAAAAAAACAAAAGGTCATCAAGTCTGTAGTTTCCTTTGCCGCCCTCGTAATTTACCATTCCCGGCCCGGCCACCATCTTTTGCTAAGATTGTGAGGGATTGTGTAAAGATTGTGAGGGATTGTGGTAAGATTGTGAGGGATTGTGAAGGATTGTGGTAAGATTGTGAAGGATTGTGGGTGATTGGGAGGGATTGTGTAAAGATTGTGAAGGATTGTGAACAGATTGTGAGAAATGTGTACACCGATTGTGAGAGCTGTTCACCCCTCGATTTATGCCCTCTTAATTACGCAATAAAAAAGATATCCATATAATCTGTATATTGTTCTATTTTTTAAGAGAAAGGGAAGAAAAATTAGTGTCTTAAAAAACTCTTAGTGGCTTTTCGCTAGAGGAAAAGCTAAAAATTAAAGAATTAGGCCAGTCACTACCTGATTTAAGAATTGAAAAACAAATGTGGAAGTGGACAAAAATCGCCGTAAATTTAGTAAAACTATTTGTGATAAAAATAATGTTTAATTTTGTAACTTTTTTGTACTAAAGACTCCCCATTTCATGGTGTTATTTGGGTAGGTCTGGATTAGTTTCTTTAAAAAACTAGGGATAATTTTATATATAATACAAAACTATGCGCTCTTGGTTTTGCGCCACTAAAAAAATTGACCAAACCATGTTTTTTTAAGAATTTTGGAGAAATTTTTTTTTGAGTGGCTGTTAAAATTCTGGCACGACCATGTTGAATGGGCACGAGCCGCCTCTGCTTGAGGTTAGCTGACAGTTACTCTCCGAAATGTGTCCATTTGCAAGAAATACTCTTGAGAACAGCTCTTCAAAGTATTTGTCTCAAATGGACATGCACAGACATGGTAGAGATGAACTAAGTCATTTTTGGGTCTGTTACCAGATCAGGCAGTGTTATTGGTACTCTTGCTAGGTTTTCCGGGACAAAAGAACCAAACTCGGAACCAAATTTTTGGGACTTTGTTTCTAATTCAGAGACATTTTTATTATGAAAACGAAATGTTATTATAGTTTTTTTAGGGAAGGTCTGGACATTATAGGGATTTAAAGGTTTTAACGGTAGGTACATACTACTTTTATAAACGTCTTGATTTTCTTGACAAAACTTATAATACAGGGTTTCTATGGCTGGATCTCGCACGGGATAAGGCATATGTTTGAATATAGATAGACAGAAAATTTGTGCGGGTCAAAGAAAATAAGATACAGGCTGTTTTGTTTTAAAGGTAACAGGCTTTTTGGGGTATTTATAGTAAATTTTAAAAAAATGCCCCAGGCACATTGATGTTGTTTGCACAGGCGACTCTTTTTGGCTTAAAATTTTTGTGGCACTCTTTGAGGATGAAAAGTTACCTCTATATTTTGAATAGGGTATAAGTGGGTCGAGTGTTTTGAAGGTCTGGTGAATGTCTGACAATTATGTAAAAAAATCTAACGATTAGTTTTTGAGTAATTTGCAAATTTTCAAAATTGAAAGCTAATTGATAGATTTTCAACTTTCAACACACAGTATCACTAGACCTATTTTTCCTATTCAAAATGTAAAGATGAAGTTTAAGGGGATGTGTGCTGCTAAAATTTCAAGATAGCCAAAAAGTGTCCCCTTTGCAAACAAGATTGACGTGTTCGAAGGTTTTTTCCAAAAACATACAACATATATACCCCAAAAAGCTTCTGTTACATTTAAAAAAAACACCAATGTTGCCAGTTCTTTTTTCTTAATTGTAATAAAAATAATGCCAGCACTGTGAGACAAATAGTTTGGTGTTTTTATTTTTAAAATGCTGTTTACAAGGAAGAAAATATTTTTATTATTAAAAACCACATAAAAAGTGATAGTCGTCGTCGCAGTATAATGGTAGCAACATTTGCTTCACACACCGGCGATCTGGATTCGATTCCTGGCTAGGTACTTGGATATTTGTGATTGTTTAAAATGCTTTAAAACTTTGCTCTAATTTTGGAAAACTGGCGATTGATCCTGATTGGATGGTTTCAGTCCCAGTATAAAAAGAAACGTAAAAAGTGAAGAAAAAGTCTTACTTCAACTTTATTACCATTAATCATAATACAAACATGAACAGCAACATCAATTATTAGTTATAATAATAATTAGGTATTCAAAGTTAAAAGCAATTTACATAAAGTAAAAATTACATACTTCTAGCGACATCTTTGCGAATAGCCCTAAACTGATCGTGTTAATAATGCAAAACCACAGGTTACCCAACAAACTCAAACTTACCACATTTAAACTGTAGTGGCAACATCGGCCTATGACCTTCACTTTTTTTCTTATTTTATTTTCTGTCTGTCTATACTTGAACCCATGGCCTTCTCCCATGCAAGATCCAGGCTTAATAAACCTGTATAATGCGCGCGTTCCGGCCGTAACAAAACGTAACTATATCGGCTTAAGAAAACGACGACAGGCACCACAAAAGGGGAAGGAATAACAAGGAAGCTAAACATTTTTGTTATTAAGTTTTTACTTCAGGTTCTGAACTTTTGAGAAAAAATGGCAGAAATCGGGACATTTGGCGTCCCGAAAAGGGTCTTTTTAGGACTCGGGACACAGGTCCGAATGCGACCAAATCGCGAAAAATCTGGACGCCTGGCAACCCTGGTGGAATCTTTAGTAATCGATCAAAACATTTGATAAAAAAAATTATTGTGTGTGCTTAAGACCACACGGCAGAAGTGTAAACTTCAACAAGGCGAAATTAATAATACTGGCCCATAACATATGACGGCTCAGTTCAATTCACTACCCACAAAAACTGCTAAACGCGCCTAAACAAGTTTACACTTCAAAAAACATCTTTATCAAAAAGCCTATGGGGACATAGGGGGGGAATACAAGATACAGTTACTCTTACTTCGGGGCAGAACAGATTTAGCTGCATCCGCGTTCGAATTGTTCATAATGCACTGTCTGAACAGCGCGCGACTATTTCTCTGCTGGCTATTGGCCGAGACGAGGCATTGTGCACGATGTTATCCATCCAATCCAATGGCCCCCAAACGTCGATCCAGCCAAATAGGCTTGATTAGCTTTTAGTGAACTTATATAATGCTATTTTTAGTGGACCTAGATGCAAATGCCATAATAAATGCGCAATCCATTGAAGTTTTAAACTGGGCAAGTGAGTCTGAATCTGATACTGAACCTTCAACTTATTCTACAGTTTGGCATGATGTCAATCTTGACAGTTCTGACAATGAAAGTATTGATTCTGAGGAAGAGGATGCTTTAAAGTAAGTTGACTTTGCGTGAGCAGATAGAGAATACTCTGCCAATAAATTTGTTATCGAGTGAAGAGTTAAAATTATTGCGTATTTTGGTAATGAAAGAGCTTGAGTTAGGGTAAATGAGGAGTACATCCCACAAGGTTAGGAATTTTCGAAATATTTTAAAAATCAACAACTTTTTTCCACCCTCCTCATTCACTGTTTTGTGAGAGTTGAATTTTCCTTACAGCCCTTATTGAAAAAAATCATATCTTGCTCTATGTAAGATAGCAATGTGAGACAAATTTTGCTATAAAAAAGTTATTTTGATTTTGGGTTTTCAAAGGGCCTTAATATTAATTTTTTTTTGCAATGATTCTCTCAAAAAATTGTTCTTATTTTTCCTTGGAAACACTACCTAAATAAAAAAATAAATAAATTTTAAAAAATGTTAATTTTATACACCAAAGAATATTTTTTAAAAATACATTTTTTAGCTATCTTCAAATTCAAACTGCTCAGATCTGCCTTCGTGGATTTGAACCAAATTCACGAGTTGTTATGAGTAAAAATTTTGAGTATTTTGTGATGACCACATGAAAATGTTGTCTATGCTGTTTCAAACATGTAAAATGAAATAAATACTACTAACATATTTTTTGAGCAACCATTTTATGCTTTATTTTTTATTTTTTACCAGTGTGAGTACAAAAAAAAAATTCAGCACACCTAGTGAAAGAAATCATTATATCTTCTGGGTTGGGTTAAATGCCTCTGTGTAGTGGCCATGTTGATGCCATTTTCAAAAGAGATTTTACAATATGTTTATTTTATAATTATAATAAAATCAATAAAACAAAAAGTCTGTTCGACCAACGCGCATAACTCAAAGTCTTGCCCGATTTTATTGAAATTTGATACCCAGGTTGGGTTTTGGCTCTAGATGGTCCCATTTAAAATCTACCAGACATAAGTTGAAAAAATGGTGGGGTAGATTTAAAAAATTAGAGTTTTGGTAAAAATATAACTTGTGTGGTACTATTTTAAAGGTAACAGTGCATGAACATAAAAAAATACATTATATTTTGTTTTGATCAGTGGTGTTACACTAGGGGGGAGCTCCAATTGGACGCATCCCCGGGTGATGGATAGGGGGATATTTTCGCAGATCAAAATGGGTAAAAATTATGTGTGAGCTTAGGTGCTCATAAATTGGCAGACTATTTGTAATGGTTTTTGTAGTTTAAGGTATAATATCTTGCCAATTTGGTTTAAATCCATTAAGGCAGGTCTGAGCAGTATGAATTTAAAAATGCATTTTCTAAAAATCTTCCATAAATAAATAGTTTTGTGTAAATTAACTGACATTTTTTGAATTTTAGGTGAAGGGCTATTAAGGCATATTAGTAACAACACAAATTCTCTTCTTTCACTGTTGTGAAAATACAATTTTTCATTTTGTCAATTTTTTGAGTAAATTGTTTTGAAAAAAAATTAACGTAAAGGCCCTTTGAAGACCCAAAATCAAAATGCCTTTTACTAGCTGTTAAAGGCTTTTGTTTTCTTTAAATAATAAAATTTGTTTCACATTGCTATTTTACTTAGCATGAGAAATATATATATTTTTTAAATTAGGTCTTTAAAAGCGCTGTAATATAATATAAAATTCAATTCCTGCTAAAATATCAACGAGAGAGGAGGGTGAGAAAAAGTTGATGATTTTTGCATAGTTGAGGTCTAACTTAACACTGGCTAAAATATTTCAAAAATTCTTGCTCCTTTCCCCTACTCGTTTGACGATATTTTATACCAATCTGATATCCTTGAGCCTTTTTAGAGAATTAAAAATGAGTTTAGCCGGTCAAATATCCTCCCCTTCATACATCTAAAATATAATTATTTAAACATAAAAGAAATTCCGGACCGGATATGAACCTTGATTTCTAGGAACATATAGATTCGTATTTATTTTTCAACACACAGAACCAAGTGCAAAAGCCACAAAATGGCACGCACTTTATTAATTAAATGGAAAAAGGATAAAGTAAATTATAGTTAAAATGTTTTTTTTTTATAAAAATATTGTATTATCAAAATGGCGCCGCCATCTTCTTTGATTTTTTACTGTTTTTTTCTTAGTAGTCTTTTACTTAGAAAGCTTCAAAGTTTTTACAATTTTCAATACGTTTTAGCGCCTAGTATCAGTTTTATATTTGAGCCATATTTTTTTCTAATCTTTTTCCCACAAATTGGCCACCATTATGATTATTTTAAAATACTCAAGGAAGGGTCGTGCCAGAGTTGCAACAACCAAATTCTTAAAATAAAGCCTTTGGGCTGTCACATATAACTTTTTTGTTCAGATGGGATGACCCCACTTCCGGTACTTCATTCAAAATCTTTATTTTTAAAAATTTTTGGACTTGTTGGTTTTTTGAAAAAAATTAAATAAAAGCAGTTCAATTCAATTTTTTTGAAATTATTTCGTTGTTTTCCTTCTTTCATAAACTTTCGAATAAGCAAGGTAAACCAGTAAAAATTTAGAAAAACACATTGTTTGACATTTTAGTTTATATATGTAAAAAAATATTCCGTTATTTTTCTTTTTTTATTGGCTTTCCGGGGGTCTAGCCTAAAATTAACCAAATATTAACCGGCCAGAAGGAGCGTTCAATTTAGCTTGTTACCCTGTATATAAACCAAATTCTACTTTTTTGAGAATTTGCCTGACTATTACTATTAAACCTGCCATGCTAATCGCTTTACATTACATATTATGAAAAAAGTGTGTGTGTTAAAAGAAAGCCTATTTACCTTGTGAAAAAAACCACCAACAAAATTCACTTTCACTCTAAAACAACTTTCGAGTTTAACTATTGTTGAATTTTGCTGAATGAAAAACAACATCAGATCTACGAAATAGTAATTTGGATTGTTTTGGTAGGTATGGGGATTATTAGGAAAATACATTTATTGCTTTAAGTAACCACCTACCTGGGTACTATAATGATTTGTGTATATAGGGTGGCTAAAATAGATTTGTATTTTTCTTAGAGAAAACGTATTTTTAAATGTCTAAAATGCACAGTGAATTAAAAACTTTTTAGATTTGTACAGTACAGTACTTACTAATTGAATTGAATTGAATTAAAGAGAATTGTATAATCTAAAGCAAAATTTGTGTAATTATCGTGTCTGCTTAGCACACTTTAGTTAAAGCTTAAGTTTAGTCGTTTCCAAGTTATCGAGTTTTAAAAATTACAAATTTAAACAATATTTTTAAAACTCATGTTTCAAAACAGAAATGGTTAACTTAATAATTTTGTTATAGAATTATAGAGAATTGTATATCTAAAGCAAAATTTGCGTAATTATCGTGCCTGCTAAGCACACTTTAGTTAAAGCTTCAGTTGAGTTGTTTCCAAGTTATCGAGTTTTAAAAATTACATATTTAAACACAATATTTTTAAAACTCATATTTCAGAACAGAAACGGTTAACAATATGTTTTTAAAAATTTTGCTTTGAATTGAAATATCGAATAAGCTACAATGGGATAACCTGAAATTATGATTCAAGTTTAAACTGCTTAATAGACATTAAAAAAGATCAAAAATCTTTTTAGACACCTTGTATATTTAAAGCAATAATCGAACATTATTAACAGCAACCCTTTATAGCAAGAGAAGAGGAATACAGGTTAATTAGGGTATTAAGAGAAATTTGGTGTAGGTGATTAGCATTTAAACTTATTATTCCTTATCATTGTTGAAAGTCCATTTGTATTTAATTTGGGGACCAAATTTTCAATTGAATTTTATTTTGACGGGTAAATCTAAATTACATTTTACCATCGAAAAAATATTAGCTGTTCTTTAATTTTACCAATATAAATATACACGGTGTCCCAGCGAAAACTTACATTGGCATATATCTTAAAAACGATAATGAATTTGGAAAAACTGTCGGACACGTCGATTTTGTTTGCGAGGGGGACTCTTTTTGGCTATCTTGAAATTTGTATAGCACGCACCCCCTTCGAGGGGTATGCTTTACCCCTATAGTTTGAATAGGGAAAGTGGGTCTAGTGATACCCTGAAGACCTCTTGAATATCTTTACAGCCGTGTAAAAATTTCGAAAATTCATCGATTAGTTTTTGAGATTTATTACTTTCTGAGATACTTAATTTTATAGGCTTATTTGTCCCATTAAATGATTACCATTGCGTTCGTCATTTGGAATTAAGTTTATGTTTTAATTTTCAGTTTAAACGATTTAGAACTCCAGCATACTTTTATTTTGTAAAAAGTTGACTGCCCAATTTTGCCCCACATACGGGGTAAACTAGGGTACCTATGTGGCCAAACGGGCGGGTCGGTTTTGTTTTATTTATTAACATACTAACCATGTTAAAATACTTATTTAAAAAATAAAAAGGTGTAATAAAAAATACATTTATCATAATAAAATTTAGTATGTATTTACAAAATTTATAAAGAATTACAGCGACCTAGTCATCGCTATCGACTCTCCTACATAAATTTTGCGCTCATTTTTTGCAAAGACAACATAAAATACAATTCCAGTGATAATACCAAAAAAAAAATAATAAAAATATTTTGGGCAAAATAAAGTATAGGTTACTAGGTATAGGTTTTACCCCCATGAAAAAACCTCGTTTTGCCTCAAACCACTAGATAAATTCAAACAAAAATCATACACAGTAAAGGGCTAATTTTACGGGAAACGCGTTTAATTATGAATAATATATAAATTCACTAATTATTGTTCAATGTAAACAAAATTTTGAAAACTGTAAAAAATGTACTTACTGTCACAAAATGCGCAAGCTATTTTTACGATATACAGCCGACCGGCACCAATCATATTGTAGAGGGTTGAACCAGTCATCTGATATTAAGAGGTTTTATTCTTGCGCAGTTTACCTAAAACTGCGATATCCAGTTTTACCCCCGTACCCCATTTTGCCCCCCTTTCTTCTATGTGTTCACCAAACAAAGTTCAAAATAAAAAAAATTTGAAATTAAAAATTAAAAAGGAAAAAACCGTTCTTCTCGGAAAATTTTAGGTTATGTAAAAAAAATATTTATACAAATATTGTAGACCATTATATTGCCTATACCGTACAATGAGGTTACTTTGCGCCACCTGGTCCTACTTTGCTCCATTGCGAAAAAAAGTTCTTAGATATTCCACATTAAAAATCTGCGCATGCACCACAACGCCACCACGCGTGAATTATCCGTTGCAAATTTGACTTTTCAAAGACGCGGTAGCCGCTGTTTTCCGCTTAAAAAACCAATATTTTAAAAAATTTTATTTACCATTTTGAATGTTTGGGGAAAATCTAACTAAATATTGGGAGTAGTTTGCGCCAACATATAAAACACCAATGTTTTTTTTCATATTTTATAAAGTGGGGCAAAGTAACCTCGGACTATGGAAAACTCTGCTCCACTTTTCAAGTTAAGAAAATATTTATAATACTAAGTGTTTTGTAATAAAAATGTCCTTTTTTAGTTACCTATACCATGTGGTCATTAAAACCAAAAAAACATATTTTATGGTAAAATTTTTGGTTATTTCTTTGAATTTTTAGAATTAACTCAAAAAAGTGGAGCAAAGTAACCTCGTTTTACGGTAACTCTTATTTAACTTTTATCGTAACAAGATCTAGTTAAGGTCACTAGATCACGAAGTTCCTTCTGAACTGTAATAATTACTAGAGGCCCTCGATACATTTGACAATTGTTTTACACCAAAAACAATTGTCAAATGTATCGAGGGCCTCTAATAATTACTAGTTACTATAACTACTAAGAACACTCATCATAAAGCATTGCTTTAAAATAAGTGTCCTTAATAATTACTGTGTTGTCAGCAAATTTAGTTTAATTTTACAGTGATAATACGTCTAAAAAAATCATCTTAGGTCTGGGTTTATTGTCGGGGTTTTAGTCGACGTTTTAAGTCCGGGTTTTAATGACAAGTTTTATTTTTTCTTGATAGACAACAATCCTACCTAACGAAAATGTGACAAAATAATAATACATTAAATAAAGGCCACTATACTCATATTAATTCACTTGTTGAGGTCACTCAACAACATCCTTGGCCTATTAACTATAAAGTACTTATTTTTGTAGACACGCTAATGTCTATACGTCAGAAGAAATTTCGCTAATTACGCGAGACAAGCTGGCGAGATTGCAGTCTTTATACATTGAGCAATACAGACACTTACAATATTTGCTGAAGGAAAAGAGAAGGAAGTACCTTCATGCGTTGAGGAGAGAAAAAGAGACGTGCTGTGAGTATGAGGTTTAATATTTTATCTGGTAATAATATCTAGGGCTAGTCAATAAAAGCAATTAACATTGCAAATGCGCATATATCTACAATTTTTTTATGTTGCTAGGATACTTGAGGCTAGTTCATACCGAACTTTGCAACCCCTGATATTCTTCTGCTAGAATAGAACAGAATACGTTTATTTTCCTTATTTGACAATTTACAGAGAATTGTATAGGAATAGTCAAAAAATGTTTTAAAAAAAGCCCTAAATCTAAAAAACTAAAACTAAACAAACGCAGAAAATTTTGTAAAAGACAAAAAAAGCAAATATACGACAAACTACATTTAACAATTTAAAGATTCATTAATGCTATAATAACATTTATCTAGTAAGTTTTTTGAAGTTGGCATTTAAACGAATCTAGAGATTTGGTATTTTTAATTTGAGGAGGTGAAATATTAAAAAACCGCGGACCAACAACATTAGGGTTTTTATAGGCAATGTGACCTCGAGCTAGTGGAACATGAAGTAAATTTTTTTGCCTTGTGTTTATATTATGATAAGAGGTTATCTCCATAAATGTGTTTTTATTTTTGTATACATATACACACTGCTCGAGTGTATCTGCCAGATAAAGTCAATAATTCAAAATTTTTAAGGTTTGCATGTCTCGGTACATTCAACTCCTGCCATATTACGAATGACGTTTTTTTGTGCTGCAAATACATCAACTGCGTTTGTTGACCAACCCCAAAACTGAATACCATATCTCAGTCTAGATTCAACCTCGGCAAAATAGATCATTTTTAATTGGTTAATGTCCAAGACATACCTTAGGTTTTTTAATTTCTAAGACAGCAAATGCACTAAAGAATTGCAATGCGCTTTGAAATTTAGGTTTTTGTCCATATTTAACCCGACAAATTTAACCTCGTCTGACCCACTTAACCGTTGATTTTCCACGTTTTTACGTTTAAAGGTTCCACACTTTTCTGATGATTGTGAAATTGAATAATAACAGTTTTTTCAGTATTAAATGAAAACGAACGAAAACCATGAATCCAGATTTTCCAATGCAATATGACTTTTAATTAAAACAGTCTGTTGGTCCCTGTCTTTTACAACGACTCCTACGTCGTC